>NW_015148987.1:1172824-1201716 GCF_001465965.1 Polistes dominula | reverse complement strand
TAATTTAATCCTCGTAGTCATCACTGCGCATGTGTGATAAAATAATTACATTAGAATGGAAAAAATACTAAAATTATAACGTTTTTATCTTAATTTCTATTTATTACAAATAATATACCTGATATACACATGCGTAGTGTTCGGAAAGTCATATAAACAAGATTAAATAAAAGGAACTTGCATAGAGGGCAACGACCAGTCCGAAGGTGAATTTCGAAGAGGACAGTACTCCGATCATATAATTCGAGCTTTTAAACATCAATACACATTCTCATTGATTAATTATTAATTATTTTAATATTCAAGTACACTTTTCGTATATTATAGGATAATTTAACCCTCGAAGTCATAACTGCGCAAGTGTGATACAAGAATTTCAATAGAATACAACAAAAGAAATATTCTTATCGTTATAATCTTAAATTTAATTTATTAAAAGGGTTATTAACATTATACACATGCAATATTTTAATATATTTCACATTATATTACTTGATTTATTTTTTAGAAATTTTAATTATAAATATTCTTTTGGCTATTTTTAACGTGCAGGGCAGTGATAATATAATTTTATTCTTTTTACAAATTATCATCGTTGGATTAAGAAGAAACCTTTTTTAATTTTTTTCTATTTAAACATCTCAAATGGCTACTTTTTAAAATATATTTTTAAATGCATTTCCCTAATGACACACACACACGAGTTTATACATTAAATATTAAATATAATTATTTCAAATTTTATTGCAAGGAAACTATACTATAAACATTATCACATTCTATCAAAGATTACTTTATTGTTTGATGGTAATGTTATCAAACTGCGCGCCTGTATGAATGCAACCTTCCAGACACACTTTGAAAATGTTGTTTGCAAGCATTATCTTTCGGGACGGAATTTTTTGTCTACCTGAAAGATAGGCAAACCGTCATACAAACGTGTATAAACAGTTTTGACTGGAAAAAAATTTCGTCCCAGTAGATGGCGCTCGCAAGCAACATTTTCAAAGTGTGTCTGGGAGGGTTGCATACGAACAGGCGCGCATTTTTATATAATAATTTAATTAATAATTAATTAATTAATTACAAATTAAAAGTACAAATAATAATATAATAATATTATATAATAAATTATCCTCGAAACTTGTTTATTTGAAGGTTTCACTTCTAACTTGTGTGATATGCACACATGTTTTTTCAATTTATTTTTTCCATTCATACTTCATAATAAATCCTTATTGTCTAAATCGAATAATACACATATTATTATACATACATATTTATGTGTACAATTATTTGTTATACAATGTTCATAAAATAAATTAAATATTTTTCGACCTATAAAAGTTTATTTTAATAACAAAAAGAAAAAAAATATTTAATGTAATTTAGTAACATACTTTTCATAAATTCCCTCGTAAATGAAAATAGTAAATGAATAGAGCGGCGTGTTATTGGAAAAGCTGAGTTGCTAGCGCTACGACGGCCATATCGATAAAATAAGTGCCGTATAGTCAATATTTAGGCGCCCCCTTTAATCGAGTAAGGTATATATGTATGCTTGAATGATAGTGTTCGGCTGGAATGATATAAAAATTCTTGAAAACTTGTGTTCTTATCTTTCAAAGGTGCTTGACACGTGGCAAAAAGAAAATTAGATATCTCAACGTTTATAATTTGAGTCATCATTAAATAGGAATATTAAATAGAAAGAAAGCAGATATAGTTAAAATTAATAGACAGTGAAGAGGGAGCAGTGAAACGCGTGATAACGTCACTGCGCCACGATTACTGCCACGATGGCCGAGGAGGCAGAGACAAACGATAAAGCAACGATGGAAACTATAGCTCAGAATATTCTTGAGGTGCGTGATAATAAATAATATTCTTTAGTCTGTGACTGTGTGTGTGTTAAACGATTAAGTGTTAATTATAACAGTCAATATAAAGTTTGGAATTTTAATGTAAAACATATATGTTCTACACGCGGTTTATTTATCCGCTATAATTTTGACAGGTCAGTAGTGGAGGCGGGTCCACGACAAACGATGTAAGTACGCTTGAATTTCAAGCTTCTCAAGTAATTTCTCGTCTTGAGGAAGCCGTTGAAAGGGCTGCCGATGGTGGTGGTTCAACTTGGAACAATACCTCCGGTTTTCTTTCCCGTCCTAAAAGTCTCGAAGAAATATTAAGTTTGATACAGGTAATATATACTCGAAACGGGGATGCCATTACTTTTACGCGATTGGTTAAACTCAGATACGCAAGAATATGATTGGTCACAAATACTTAGGCTTGTCTTCTTATTGGTTATCTCCGTTGCGTATTCTCACTATTAAGAATTTTATGCTGGAAATTTATATTGGAGGCAATTTTGAATATTTTGACAATTTTATTTTTCAATTGAATTTTATTAATATTTATGTATACTCTTTAGTATACATGATATGTTATATTTACAAGCTTTAATCATTCTCTTTCTCAGAATTTAATTTTTGATCTAATTTTATCTTATGTTTTATGTACAAAATATTTGTTCTTTTCTTTCACAGGATTTGATTATCCACGAAGATGCACCGCAAACAAATGAAGATGATACAGGAGAACAAGCAAATAGTCAAATTACTAATTTACCTACTTTAACAGAAACAGCAAAATTGGCTTTAATAGCGCATACTATCTCTGCATATGCAGTTGCACTTCCAAGATCTCATGCTCAAAGATTAGCTGGTCGTTTAGCAGCAGACACAACAAGATGGCTTAGTCATATTTTTCGATTTATGGACTGTGCTTCTTCGTTTCATGAAGATCACTTAGAAGGATTGGTTAGAGTAACTAGACTAGCTCTACATCGTAAATATCCAAGATATATGGAAGAAGGATTTACAACACTTGCTTCATCTTCACCTCTTATTTATAGTTCAGTAGCTGCCCCTTTAGCTGTTGTTCAACATTTATGTAGACAGGTGTGCATACATTTTGATATTATCTAACACATGAGTAATATTTTTAAGATACTTTAATATTATAAAAATATGCGATTCTTCATTTGAATTTCTTCAATTACAGCTTTCTTTACCACTTCATTGTATAAGACCCATTCCTCATAACACTATGTTTGGGTCACGTTATAGTATGGATGTTGCTGCATTAGAACGACGTTTAGCAGAAGATACACAATCTAATAATGTAACACCGCTATTAGTTTTGGCAGAAGCAGGATCTGTATTAACAGGACATTGTGATAATATTGTACGATTACGCGCAATTTGTGATAAATATAATGTTTGGCTTCATTTGAGAGGTCATTCCTTAGCAGCATTAACGTTGAATAATTCTACAAGAGATCTGGTAATTAAATGAATATTTATTATACATTAATTTATGAATGGTGATGTATTATGTATACTTTTTGTTCTAGCCTTCAAAGATTGCAGATAGTATTACTTTACCATTAGGTGTATGGCTTGGTATACCATCATTACCAGTTGTTGTATCCTTTTAAATATTGGATTCCTAATAAACAACTGTTATCTAAGTAAAAGAACAATTTGTAACAGGTAATGATAATTGTTTTCTTAACTATTATTGAGTAGACATTATATAGATTAACAGATACAAAAGGTGGAAGACCCACTACACGAGACACAACATTATCCCTTATGTCTGGCTTAATGGCAGATTCATTGTCAAGAAAATTACCAACATTACCTTTGTGGTGTACTTTACAAGCTTTAGGTAGAGATGGTGTACAGAATAGGTTTAAACAATGTTTTTTAGCAATTGAAGAATTGTATAATAAAATTAAGAAATTCAGCTGTATCAGTTTATTGGTATGTTATTACACATATATACATTTATTAAAATAAGTTAAGACACAACAATTTTCTAAATCTAATATAATATTAATAAAATTATTTTTCAGAGTCAAATACCTGGTAGTGAATCAGGAACATATACAATAAATGATCTTCTGACGAATCCTGTTAGCAGTTCACAAATATTTGAAGTTGTTTCAAGTGCATTAGTCTTTCAGTTTGTACCAGCAGATCGTGATCCTCAGACAATAGAACGTGTACCTCCTTATTACGATAAATTAAATTCTTGGTTGGGACAAATCTTACAAAGGGACATAGAAAATGTACAAATAGAACTTTGTGAAATTGAACATCACGGTGTAGCTATTCGTATTTGTCCTTTGGAAAGTCCTGAACAGCCACCGACTTCTGAAGATATAGATAATGTAGTTGCATGTTTGGAGCAACAAATAGTAAGATTAATTAATTTGATTACAATAAAAATATTTATTAATATACCTTTTTTTTTATATATATATAAGAAAATCATTATATTTTATTATTAGGAAATCTTATTGGCTACTGTAGAACATAAAGACACTTTCGTCCGTTTGGTTTCTGAAAATGATTCACTACACTTGGTAGAAATGCCAGGTTGGGCAGGATTGGGTGGTGTTAGATATGCTCCTCCAACTTGGATCCATGTAATGACAGATCAAGCTAAAGAGGAATTAAATAAATTAAATACACAATTGGTAGAAGCTTTACGTAGTACAGATGCTGCTTTTTCTCTTGGTGAAGGAGCAGATGGATTAGCTTGTGTGCGATTTGGCATGGTTACACAAGATACAGGTTCTTTTCTTATAAGTATCCGTTGTTTAATTAGATAATGTAAATAATTATAGTTTTATATTACATTATGACGTATATTGTGGTTTGTAGATGTGGCAGAATTATTGTCTTTGGTCCTTCAAGTAGGACAAGAGGTGGAAGCTAGTTCTAAATTATTGGATACTATATCAGAAGTGGTTAAAAGGGGTATTGAAGCAGCACAAACAGATTTAGAAAAAGAAAATGCTGAAAAACTTTGGCAAGAGGGAATTTTAAGGCATGTGCCTGTAGTAGGAACATTAGTCAATTGGTGGAGTCCTCCTTCCAAAGAAACTGGAGTGCGTGGACGTAGCTTAAATTTACAAGCTGGTATAAATTAATACATTTTAGTTTAATTTAACTATTTTATATTGTTACCAATTGCTATGTTATAATATATATTTTTCTCTTCTTTTGAATAGGAGTTGTTGAGAGCACAGAAAATATTTATAAATATCATATGCAATTACAACCAAATGCAACCAATAGCAATGGTTCTGGAGCAAGAACACCACCTCAACCACTTGTAAAAACACCTGTTGGTGCTGGAAGCCAAAGTCATAGTCGATCATCCAGTCATTCCAGTCTTCAAAGTGGTAAAAGTATTCCGGTTATAACGAATACTATTTGTCATCCTCAAGTTAAAGAAGAATCTAGTGAAGTTAAATCGTAGTAAATATTAAACACATTACACACACACACACACATTATGAATATAAACAAATGAGATTTCTTTCTTCAAATAATAAGAAAAAATGGACTTGACAGGTAAGCAATGAATTTATAAAAATTATGTAAAATATTTCCATCAAAAGGTGCATTAAAATATTTATAGAGTGAAGTATTAATTCAAAAAAATTTGTATATTAAAGAGCTTGTTAATTATATCTTTAAGTAAAAAGATTGCTTATTGCCTTCGTAAGCAATATTATAAAAGTTATGAATCATTTTATATTTCTAAAGTGTCGAATTTCTTATTTCATATAAAAAAAAAAAAAAAGAACACTTTTATCTCATAGAAATGTTCTCATTGTGAATCTATAATTCTATTTTAAATTATTCTTATAGCCGTGTACTTATTAAACGTATCAAATTATTTCCTTATTAAATTAATTATGTGGTAATACATTTTTTTTTTTTTTTTTTTTTCTTTATAATGGAGGAAACATTACATTATTTTCCCAATATAGAATTAATTGAAATAAACTTGATGGATAATAAACAAAGAGGTACATTTAAGACAAATATAATGTTATAGTAGATATTTAATTAACTTTCTTTTAACCAGGCAATGCATTTTTTATAATAAAATTAGTTATTTTCCTTGTTTGATCAAATTATAATATTTTTTTAATATCAATCAATTTGTTCTTATTCATCATGTTAATATTAAAACGAAGAGTGTAATGATTTTTTAATTTTTTTTTTTGAATATTAATAAGTGCCGTATACTTTGTAATCTCTATGTAAAAATTGTTTCCTTTTTATTATTAATATTTTTATTTTATTTTATTTTATTTTATTTGTTTTATGTGAAGAAATGAGAAAAGGAAATGCATTATTAAGTTTTATAAGAACATTCAAGAAATAATAATAAAAAAAAAAAAAAAAAAAAAAAACCACCAAAGACATTAGAGATACAGTGAAGCAAGCTACTAAAAATTTTGAAAATGTTGCTAAATTAAATAACATTTAATCACGCATAAAATGGAATTTGTATGAAATTCCGGTGCAATTATTGAAGTAAAATGTTTTCATTAATAAAATAATCGTACATTTGTTGACGGATATAAATAAAATGAAAATAAATTAAGCTATATGTATATTTATGTACCAAACAGTTGTAATAAAGTATTGCTACTAAATAAATATTAAAATACATAAATAGTATAAAAATATTATAAAAATAATCTTGTGTATGAGGAATTTTGTTTGAAAAAAACAAAAAACAAAACAAATTATATGTCTTATTTATATTTTTTATTTCTCTTTTCACAATATTCGCATACCATTACAATTAGGAGGAATTAAATCTGGCATATGGCAATTACACACGATTGTAACTCACAGAAATGTCATCCAGTGACAGATTTCGGCGGCTTATGCCCTTTGAAATAATTTTTTCCCTTTATTACAAAAAAAAAAAAAAAAAAAAAAGAGAAACACATTTATTGAAATAATCTTAACTTATAATAAATTTCTTTTCAATAGCCTCTACATACTTTGTAAATATGTAATATCTCTTTCGCGCGATGAGAGAAAAAACATAAAATATGTTTACATATGTGTATATATATCTATATAACTTACTCTCTTAAAAATTAGTATCGTAATGCTTTAAGATTCTATTATAACAATGTCGTTTATGGAAAAAACTAAAAGTTCACCATTTCGTGATCGACAAGCATCATGTGCATATACATATGTATATGCATTTCAAAAACGTTGTAGAAAAAACGAAGATATTAATGTGTAACATATTTCAAGAAATATATATTACCATAATTAATTAGCTTATTAAGAAAAATCATTAGAGCGCTTTAAATCATACAATATCAGTCTTTCAGGGTGCACAAAAGCTTAGGTCGTTCAGAATTCAAGTAAAAGATGATAAGTGATATTATATTATCACATGTTCGTGCTTTTAATCGATGTGTAATACATTTTATTTCCTTGATCGATGACATTTCCTTCTTTTATTTTTCGATTTTTAATCATTATTCTGGTAGGTCTTTATTTTTTTTTTTTTAGGCTCAAACAATGCACCAATTTAAAATGGATATTTCTTTGTGTCCTATAATTATACTACTTCCACTATCAATCCTTTTGAAAATAATTAATTCCCTTTATTTCTCTCTCTCTCTCTTTCTCGCCCTTCATATCCCTTCATACACACAATTTCAGCTTTTTCTAATCTTTCTATTATTTCACTTGTGTACCATCCAGTCAATTGTTTTATACATACTTATATAAAAACGATGCGGGAATTAAATGCAGTTATACTTATTAGAAAAAATGCTTCTTAACTCTTTCTCTCTATCTATCTCTCTCTCTCTCTCTCTCGGAATTTGTTTACGGTACAAATTGACAAACGATTAGAATAAAAGTTTCATCAACAATCGTCTAGACTACATACGTACGACTCTCGCATATTTAGAATTTAATATTTTTTATTTTTTACTAGTTCCACTCATCAACTATATAAATAGTCAATGCTATTGTTTAATAATTAATTCATACAGACGCAACAAACTTGTATGCACAATATTATTTGTTATCAGACCAATTCAATGATTTTCTCATTTTGTCGAGTTTGTCAAACTTTTTCAACATTTTTTCAAGCTCCTTTTATTTTATTTTATTTTATTTTATTTTATTTTATTTTTTTTTAATTACTTTTTTTCCCATTCCTGTGAACAATTCAGAAAAATATTCTTTAACGTGTTATTATTTGTTATTCACGCTTTTGGACTGTGTTTAGATATTCGCTTTTTTTAAAGTAAACGTATTACAATGTTTTTTTTTTTTTTTTTTTTTTTTAATTTCATTTTTTGTTAACTTGGACAATTCTGTGTATTATTTGTTCCCGTTTGCGCGTGTTGCAGCAGTCTTCAACGACAGAGACGAATTTTCATTCTCCAAGTTCTTCGCTATACTTAAAATTATTGTGCTCAGTGTTCTTCGATATCGTCCGAGTTTTTTTCTTTTTTTTCATCATTTATTTATAACAATAGTCATTTAATAGATCCCATATTTTTTCTCTTTTTTTTTTTTTATTCAAAGTCATCTTGTGTATGTATATAATATTTTAAGGAGATTGAATATTGAAATAAATTTAGTACTTATATATAAATTAATATTAAAGCTATTAACTTTATTTAAAACTCGACATATTTGGAAATGAATGATTAGCACGATTAAGTTCGTCATTAATTAAAGATAAATTCAATTAAATTTAGCTCTAATGAAACTACATATATATTTATATATATATATATATATAAATCCAATAAAATATAAATTGATATTAAAATTACGTTAAACTTAGAAAATAATAACTTGTGGAAAAAAAAAATAACAAAATACTTTTTGCGCACGTCAGCAAATATTAATATTAAATGAATGTATAAACTAAAGCAATATCTCAGAACACTGAATTAGAACGAGAAGTCGTGTTTTATACTTTACATTTTATTTATTCACGAATATTCACTCTCCCTTAAGATCTAAGAAAGGTATGGGCGTTTGTCTGACACTCGTATCTAATGTAACTTCAACGATATTAAGTATAGTAATAGTAGTAATAGTACAATTATCTGATAAAAAGAGTTTAGAGTATGGTTTGGTTTTTTTTTTCTTTCTTGAATTCTTTTTCTTTTCATTACCACCCTCCCCCCACACTCATTTTACAGTTTGGAAAATTGAGCTCTTTCGAAAATTTGGCAAGAGATTGATCTTTTTTGTTTTCATTTTTCATTTGTAATTTTTCTTTTTTTTTTTTTTTTGTATATTTTTATTCTTAAATCTTTCATCTCCATTTCCTTTTTTTTTCATCGTTTAGACGAACGTAAACAAGTTTTATTTAGTGACTAGGATACTTTGCCTTTGATCGACAAAATAAACAGCACGCATAGTTCGTGTTTTTTCTTTTGTTTTTTTTTTGTTTTTGTTTTTGGATTTGCGTACGTGCTGTATATGTGAAAAGTGCACGTGCTTCTCAAATGTTATTATAATCGTCGTTTACTTATAATTAATGTTCAACTAAATGTTGCTAATCCTATGGCGCTACGATGCTCTTTTCTTCTTCTTCTTCACTCTTCAATAAATATTACAATTATTTACAATCCGATGAGAAATTTTTTCACGCTATATTCACCTGTTTTTTTTGTTTTTTGTTTTGTTTTTTTTATTATCATTATTATTAATTTCTTATACCTACTCTGTATATTTTAATATTGCAATGGTAATGTTTTTTTTTTTTTTTTGCGAATTATATCGAAGATTAGATTCTAAAGTCATTCTGAAAATTACAATTATGATAGAACGTTTTCCTCGTCTTTCTCTCTGTCTAATTTCATTGTTTTTTTTTTTTTTTTTTTTTTTTTAATTTCATTTTTTGTTAACTTGGACAATTCTGTGTATTATTTGTTCCCGTTTGCGCGTGTTGCAGCAGNATTAGATTCTAAAGTCATTCTGAAAATTACAATTATGATAGAACGTTTTCCTCGTCTTTCTCTCTGTCTAATTTCATTGTTTTTTTTTTTTTTTTGTATTTTTTGTTTATTTTTGGAATGGCATTTTTTTACTCTTTTTTTTCTTTTTTGTTGTTGTTGTTGTTGTTGTTGTGTTAATTTGAAGAATCTGTGAAATAAGAAGGTACAGAATATATTAATTATGTTTGTTTGTTTGTTTGTTTTAAAACTCGTACATCTATGTTGAAAATTATCACACTTTACACATTTACTCGATGATATAATATAACTATTTACAAGTTTACTGAATTATTTGCGGAATATAAAGTCATCTACACAGATTCGTTGATAACTTATTATTATTATTTAAATCGTTTAATCTTTTATTTGTTTATTTATTTAGGTCTTTTTTTTTTTGTTCTAAATTTGTTAAACATCTTATAGGAAGACTCTGCGCTCCGCAGAAAATTCAATAGCTTAAGTATATATATATATTCTGTATATTTTTTGTGTTTCTGTTCCGCGTGTGTGTGTGTGTGTGTGTGTATGTATGTGATGTTTCTTTTTGTTTCTTGATTTCTTTTCTTTTCTTTAATATTATTAGAATTATTATTATTATTATTATTATTGTTATTAATAATCATTATTAATTATTATTACTATTACTACTTTACGAATTACAAATAAAAACACGTAAGAAAGATCTGCCCTTCCAATATTTCCACACAAAAGGCCATTTATATTTATTTATCCATTTAAGGTAAATAAATCTCAGAAGGCTATATAACATTTGAAATCCATTTTTGTTGTTGTCATGTTGAGATTTGCTGATACATCAGATTATTATTATTATTATTATTAGTTATTATTAATATTATTATTATTATTATTATTATTAATAATTATAATTTATTATTATTATTTATTTTTAACTTTGCACTAGTCGTATCAAAACTGAAAAAAGAACGTGCCATTGATGGGGGGACACGTTTGTGTATGTTGTGTGTGCTTCCGTTACATTTGTACTTAAAAAGTATATATATGTATATATATATATATATATATACTTTTTATATATTTATTTATATATTTATTCGCCTGAGTATTGGCAGTATATCGCGAATTATTTATTTAATAAAAATGTTCATTTGGGAGTGCGTTGTTGCTCGTAAAAATCTTCAGATTTATCATTCTGTGTGTGTCTGTTTGCTGTGTGTGTGTGTGTGTGTGTGTGTGTATTGTTAAATACAAATTTTTAAATATTAACGATAATAATAAATATACGTAAATATTTATCACTTCATAAGTTTTTCTTTTTGTTTTTCATTATCGTACAGTAATTTGATATTTACTATACGTATATACTATATATATATATATATATATATATACGTATTATATATTCGTTATAAGAATTTTTTCAGAATGATTCACAACAAATCAACACGGATTTCACATTATATGCCGCATAATACATTAAAAATATAAAAAAGATATAAAAAATTGTCCTTTTGGTATTTCCTTCACGTTAGATATCAACGTTTAACATTACGATGTATATATACATATAATATGTTGATTATATGTATATATATATATATATATATATACATATCAATCGATGTTAACGATAGAAATGTTTATAGAACGTAGTAAAATAAATGCACGTTCTCTTTTTCTATGTGATTAGAATATTAATTGTTTATTTTTCTTTTTCTATTAATCACGAGTTGAAAATAGCGATGATCAATTATTATATATACTCGGATTATTTTATATATTTGTATTTTTTTTCGTGGATTAGTAATTTTATCGAAGATTTCCATTGTTAACGTATTTCGGATTAAAAATAGGTAATAATGACTGTGAACGTATGAAAGGGACTAACGTAGAAGGATCGACCAATTTTCTCTGTACATGATATACAAATACAAAACTTTAGAGATATATATATATATAGCACGTCTCCGATGAAATTCCTAATATCAGAGACATGTTAGACCCTCCCGTCCCTTTTCCTTTCTTCTTCTTACATTTTTTCATTACTTTTCTTTTTCTTGGATCAACGAAGGGTTATCCGTTCAAACGCATATCTATGTAGGAACTCCACAAAACGAGGGTTTTTTTTATTCGAATTGTTTATCGAAGAAATTCCTAGCATTCTTAGACCGTATATATATATTCGTTTCTCACTTTTTTCGAACAATGACAAATTTTCTGTTGTCTCGTTATTCTTTTGGTATTATCGAATAAGTCGTTTAAAGTTCGGTTACAGCGTATAGATTAGGATCACTACCCTGTACTTGACTCAACGTAGCTACCGTTGGTTTTTCTTGTCTTCCATGTGCCCTATTATATGTACCGTACATATTAGGTACGGCATTATTTTGTGCTGTACCATTAAACTGGCTACGCGTGAAATTTCTATCCAACGTTCTCACTTGATCTTGCATTTGATCTTGTATACGAATGTTAGGCGCCTTGTTTCTCACCAACGATCGAAATTGATTCATATTAGTTTGCGATCGCGATTCGAACTCCCAACTAGGCTGATTCGCCGGATTCGGTGGTAACGGACGATTTTGATTCCACGCCGGTGTTGGGCCGCGTTTTAAATTGGCTAAATTTTTTGGATCCAACGTTTGAGTTTTTCTCGAATCTTGAAAGGTCGCCAAATGTGCGGGTCCATGAGAATTGTGAGACAGGGTGCCGGTAAAAGATGCCACGCTTGGCGTCCAAGGTGGTTCTCTACCTAAGATTTTATATATTCGATAGATTACTGTAATGTTATAATATAAATTTAAATACGACGAAAGGTATGAATTTATTATTTGTAGATTTTTTGTTTAAAAATTCGAGAAGGAAATTCAAGCTCACCAGACCCTGCGGGGGCGTGTCCTCAGTAGAAGTCACTAGATTCAAGAGTTTTGCATTGCTTGCTCAAAGTCGCGTACTGGCCAGGTTGATCTCCGAGTCCAGAACGGTGCTCAGTTCGTCCACCTGTCGACTGCTGATTATGCTGAGACGATTTGTGATCCCCGGCTCCTCCACTCCCGTTAACACCCCCACCTCTATAAACGGTAAACAAAAGAGAACAAAGTTGCAGCATTATCTTTCTCTTGGATCATTTCTTGTCACCTAACTTATATCAGATCGAATCGTTTAATCTATAAACAAAACAAACAAAAAAAACCTTCAAAAATGTCAATGTTAATATTGATGAAAATCAAACAGTTATGCGTGAATGATGTAAACAACAATCCGAGCGGTACTAATGAATTTAATATCGTTGAAACATTCGTCATTGAAACATCGAAACATTGTAATTCATACAAACATGTTCAAATATAATTAAGAGAGAGAGTAATAAGTAAAAAAAAAAAAAAAAAAGGAACATAACACCGAGAGCGCACACAGTTACCATGTCCAATTTAATCACGTTGTTTTAATGAAACAGTTGTTAATTCGAGGTAATGTGATTAAAAGATAAAATCGGTATTCACTATCCTGTGCACTGTAGTATGTTCTATGTAACAACGAAAGCGACATTCAGAAAAGGCGCAGCATAGTCTTGCGTTGTTAATCGTTAAAGCTTGGACATTTACTTTCTAACATTTTCTTATTAATAAATATACTGAGAAATATGTTATTATCATTTTTCTGTTTCTAGAAACTTGATAAAAAAAAACGTTGTTGTAGAAAATTCGTGTCCATGCTCTATTTTATAACACTGATGCTTTTAAAACTATTATTCTCTATAATATAATAATATCGAATAACAAATTCGTTCAAATAAACATCGCCGTAAAGCGATTTTGAAATGCACATTTGCCTAGAAAAAAGTTCAACATGTCATCAAATATCTATTCTAAGCAATCAGCAATGATGTCATTAGAAAAATGGTATATATATATATATATATGTATATTCCCGTGAAAATATTGAAACGCACCGACATAACGCCGCGGTGAAAGTCTTTGGATATTTCATTTGAAAGATCTCGTTTGATAAAAATACGAGTATGTAAGGAGAAAAAACATAAAAAAGTCTCATGCACAAACTTTAACATGCTCTCGTGCAGCTGACGTGCTCGAGCAGTCGCAGTAGCGTAGGACGGCGGGGGCGGCGTTAGCAAGAGAGGCTGCTTAATGGTATTATGGGTGCCATGAGCATTCGGATTAAGAGAAGGGGCTGTAGGCGGGTACGACCCTTGGCCACGAAGGGTCCTAGCTGCTATCGCTTGAGATGCTGCCGATGGTGGCAAATATGGATCTTGCTCATCCACTTGGTGGTAATCTCTTCTAGAACAAATCGTAACAGGCATCATATTTTGTTCATTTATTTATTACTGTTATTAATGAAATTTCATTCTTAAACTCACCGCTTACGGATATATATCCACGTGTGAGAATCAACCCATACCAATACAGTGAAAAATAGTCCGGCGGCTAAACTTGCAAGAAGCATGAAGGTAAGGCCGTATCTAAAAAACAAAAATATAATCCCAATGTAAAAAGATTATAGGACACGTTATGAAGAATAATTTTCAATAATTATGGATAGATTAAATTTAATGCTTACAATCCTAGGTGACATAAACTTTTAGCAGCATGAACGTATTGCTTGTGAAGTGGTTTACAGTCTAGTAACGTCGCTAGACCAGACATAAGTCTATCGACCGCGTTAACGTCGGTCAAGAGGCTACTCAACCTGGGCTTCAGTTGATCATGCTGTTCTTTTAAAAGTTCTGTCGCTAAGCGTGAAACAGTATTCAAGTTATGCCTCATATTTCCCGCAGCTCGTTGTCCGTCTCTTAGCCTCTGTGTAAATGGATTCGTGCGAGTGTTCTCGCAATGCGTGTAATACGAGAGTACCTCAGAGGCCAAAGTGGAGGGTACCGATCTAGTTAGATAACCGTCCGGTGACACGCAAAGATCACCGAGGGCGACTGATGTTGCTAAATAAAGGGAAGCCATCAGCCAAGAGACTATTACAGCGAATAGCCCAAATACAGAAAATCTGAAAACAATCAAATCATTCATTTGTCTTCATATTTTGTATTATTAAAAATAAATAAATATCTTTTAATTATATATTTTTTTTCTTTTTTAAGGAGGAATTTCTGAACACTTACGTTATTAGAACACATCTCGAGTGTCTAGCAACTCCGACTACAAGTACAACGCAGAGAACAAGAAGTGCACTCAGTACGGCCATAGTAATGGGCCACCTCAGTTGCTCGATTTTTTCTCCCATGCTAATGGCCCCTGCAAGACTGATCCCGCTCAATGGCTTGCGGATTTCGAAGCTCCGGTTGACAGCAATGCTCGTGTTTTGTTTCATACTAGTCAGTGCTGCCAACAGTAAGGTCAACATCGTTTTGTTGCTAACAGGTGCATCAAATTCGTCCCCCAAAGCAGTCAATTGTGGTTGTACTTTCTCTTGTAATGTTGCTTCTATGGTGTCCGTCTATATGTAAAAACAAACAAAAAAAGAAATAGAAGATATATATTTTCTATACGTATATATATATATATAATCTACTCATTTTATTATTTTATTAGTATTCTAAATTTAACTAGTCACGTTGAAAGAGTTGTTCGACTTTCTCCGCATTTAACTTAAAGGCCGGATCAAGATAGATTTTCAATTGATATCCGTTTCCAATAAATGACGTGTTTTATATTAAGCAACGCGAAAGAAACGCTGATCTTGCAGCATGCAACTGACATGAGAGAAAGAGAAAGAGAAAGAGTAAGAGAGACATTCGATAATCGTAATGACCTCAATACTCGGGATCTTAAACTCGGGCAGTACCACAAGAGCAGTTATAATTTACGATGACGGGATCCAAGTCCATCGAGTTTTCATTCCAAGATCGAACAACTCTTACAGAGAATGCTGCTAATGAATTTGGAATTGTTCGAACAATTCGATTACTGTTCATTTCATGAAAACTGATGATAATTTAGAATTGTTGCAGCGTTAAATGAATGAAAGAGAAGAGTTGATTATTATTGATAATTGCTGGTCGTTTTCCAAATCGAATATCTACTGCAGATTTTCAATCACTTTAGTATATAAATTGTATGCAAATGATTTATTAATTGACTGTATATTTTCTTGAATACTATTGTTACTATACATTTTGGATTTGAATTGTTTTATATAATATAATAACATATTATTATAATTATCATCAAATATTTTCTTGGTGTTTAGAATACAATAAATTCTCGTATAATTCAAGAATTTTTGTAACACGAATTTCTATAACACATTCAAAAATTCAATGTGGTTTAGTCGAGCATTAAAATTTTATTTTTATTTCTATTAATTTTCTTTTTGTTTACTAATTGTCGGTGTTATTATTTTTTTTACCAATATGTTACTAAAAAAATAGTTTGTTATAAAAAAAAAAGCGAATCTTTTTAATATTATATCTAATACATATATTATCACATAAACAAATTGTTAATTATATCAAAGAAAATATTTTGATAGCACACGATTGTTCTATAACAAGACTTTCCAAAAAAGAACCGTATAAAACGCTTTATACAAGAATTTACTTGTATATACCAGTAAATGGTATCCCTATTATAACTTTGAAGATTGTGAAATTTGTCCGAACAATTCCAACAATATCCGAACAATTCGAAACATCTTTGTGGTCTGATAGCAAACACAATATACATGGGATCCATTTGGAATGACAAGTTTTCGAGTGAGATAGTTTAGTTTATCGATCGAGAAAGGTCGAACCTGGTTTCTCACGCCCATGAGGATCCCATCGACGTTCTTCGCTGCCGCGACTAATTGTACCAAACCATTGTGAACGTCGTCGTTGCCATAAAGGCCAACGGCAACCGTTCCACAGCAAAGCAACGCAAGGATGGCCAGTGAAAACTTCAGCAGGGCTATCGACCTCCTGGGCCGAGGCTTCCGGTCGCAGCATCTTGTTACCAGATAAACCAACAGTACCAGCAATGTCAGGATCAACCAGGCTGCAGGAATACTACCGAGGATGCCCAAGCTCTGCAATTATCAACGATTATCATTAATACTTACTATCTATTTTTTTCTTCGTTTAGAAATTTATTAATTTTATTTAAAATCATTCAAAACAACTAAACAATATTGATGGACATTAAATTTTGATCTAATTGAATTTTGTTTGGTACAAACGTGTCGCACACATCTTGTTCTATAATTTTTGTTTGGTAGCTCGTATAATGCTTCACAATAATAATTAGCTTTAATTTAAGATATCATAGTAAATCTATTTTTTTGCTTACAAATTATACATTCGTTATTAATTTATATTTAAAAGCTGATGAAGTTTGTTAATTTTTGTATTACACAAATGTTTTTATACTCGTGACGAAAATTTAAGCTACAAAAGGTTACAATACATTCATTTGAAATAATTTACATTAATTAATAAGTAATTTTAAGAAACGATATATTTATTTAGTTACTTTTGTAAAATATAATATTTGCAAAAAAAATCGTGTTTAAATTAGCCGATTAAAATGTAGAGAAAAGAAAATAAATGAAAATGAGACGGGCAATGAAACCCGCATGTATGTAGTACCGTACGGTATACTTTAGCGAGTTTCAAAGGGTGGCTTGTTTAAGGGTGAGGTGAAAAAATATGTTGAAGCGGGATAAACAGTCCTCCTGGTGTTCCCAATTACCGCGACTCGGTGTCGCGTCGAGGGTGCTCAGACGTGTGGGGTCTCAGTCAGCTAGAGGCACGGCACCAGTAGGTACCACCACCTTTCTTGACTTGGTTTTCACCGTTCTCTATGGGAATCACAACCACGAAGGAACTTACCACCCCCCTTACTCATTCCCTATTGCAAAAGTAATGCATTCGCACGAAATTTTGCGTCTATTCGTATCCCCCTTTCGAATTTACTTGCCACCGTCGTCATCCTTGTCGTTGTCGTCGTCGTCATCATCACCCTTTTTTACCTAACACCAAGGATAGACGGGGGGAAAAAAAGAGAAAGGGAAAGAGTTAAACCGAGCTCGCTTTTTCAAGGACTACCTGCTACGAATATTCAAGTGGAACGTTAATTTCTCTGTCAAATTGTACCTTTTATTATTTAACTTGGTTTATTTTCTTTTTTTTTTTTTATAGTGGAAATTATCGATCAATTATTGTTTTTTTTTCTTTTATGTAATACTAAATCGAAAGTTATGTGGAATAAGATCAAGTAGTAGAAATTTGTAATATTTATTTTTTAAATATACAATTTTAATCGTATACAGTAAGACCGACCCTTGATATAACACGGTTGATATATATTACGGAAATAATTGAAAATAATTTACAATTAATTTATGAAAGAGTATATGTGGTGTTAGATATAAATATTGAGAAAATATTTCATTTTGGTTAATTATTTTTTTGGATGAAATATTGATCAAAAATAAAATAAAAAAAAAAATAAAAAAAAAGAAACCAATTACGAAAGTGAAATTTATAATGACGAAGAAACCTATGCAACGCTCAATTAATGCAAATTGAATTTTTGAAAGGGAGTAATTTCCGTATTTTATTATACAGCTCGTTTTAACGAGAATTCGCGTTATATGAAAATAATAATAATCGTAATAACTTTTTGATATTTTCTAAAAATTCATATTGTACGAATATATACGTTAAAGTCAACTGTATATTATAATTTATTATTTTTTATTCATCGTCATCGTCAAAGTCATTATTAATGTCAATAACATAACGAACGAGCAATTATTTTACAAAGTTGTATAATTCTTGACTACTTGAACGATCAATGATTATTTTAACAAATTATGTTAACCCAAAATGTATGTTTAAATATTAAAATTGTGTATTTAACATATACATATATGCATAATCTATTTATCAAGTAATTAAAAGAGTATTTGTAAATAAGAGAGGGTTGATTTTAAACATCAAACGCTTACTCGACAAAATACTGAAAACTCATTATAGTCAAACATCTCTGTATATACCTGTCCTGCATTATGGTTCCGGTCGTTGATGTCATTGCAAACAATAGGTCAGTTCGTTCCGAGACGTTGAGCTTTACGTGGACGTGTATGTACGTACGTAACATCATACATGTTATATTCTCACAGACTCCATTTCACTGATTGTGAGATATGAGTATTATTGTCTTACTAATAGAGACATAATATTTACTCAAATCAATCTTTTCTTTCACTATATTACATTATATTTTATTATTATACAATCATAATAAATTAATTGATTTAATATTACTTGGGCATAACAACACGTCACACTAATATGAATTCATAGTTATTGATATCAATATTTGTCGAATGTTCAATTGAAAATTATTAATTATTTTTATGCATTTTTTACTTTTTTTTTTACTAATTAGTTTTTTACAAATATCTTTTAACATCTGTAGATTAATATGAAAGATAGATGACTATCAAAAATCATGTTTCTTTTACTGTCTGATTGAAATCAACAACAAAGGATGATGATTTATATTCAGAAATTAATGTGTAAAATGTGTTTAATAAAAATACTTTTAATAGTATTGATGTAAGATTTTATATGTGTACGTGTATTAACGCTGTCGTCGATAAATTGAATGAACAAAATAATAAATAAAATAAGAACAATGTTAATTCGTAGAATTTAGGTCAAGTGATAGGTGTGATTGAAAGAAAATTAGTTTAGTGTATTAAAATTAATAAAATATTATATTTTGTAATATAAATCATCATTCTCTTTAACAGAAACAAAAATAATATCCAAGAAGACATTCAAATTTGATTTCCTGTAGAAGAGTTAAAAATGTGATAGCATGAGAATAAAAAAAAAAAAAAAGAAAAAGACATTTTGAGGGTGTCGAATGATGAGAGTAAGAGAAATAAAAGAAAAAGATAAAAAGGTGAAAAAAAAAAAAAAATATAAAAAGGTTGAAGAAGTAAATAGAAGAAGAAAAAGAAAGAAAAAATGCAAGTAGTATAAAAAAGGGAAAAAACGAACGAGTTAACTGGACGTCGCGGGTTGCAACTTGCAATGGCAGAATCTGCCATGGTGTGCAACTAGAAAGCACAATGGCCCGGGAAAATTCAAACAATGCACAAAGGCATCGCATAATGCGCCTAAGGGCAATGTGTGGGTTTAGCGGACAAGAAACGAACACCACTCGTTCTCCATTTCTATCTCCACCTTCAACTCTTCCTCTTACTCGTCGTCGTCATCGTCGTCGTTGTAGTCGTCGTTTCTAGAGCGGCCTCGTCAAATTTTCCGAGAATATATTTTCGTAGAAGAAACAAAAAAAAAAAAAAAAAGAAAAAAGAAATAGAAAGAATGAAAGAAAAACTTCAACACCACTACTCTAGAACCCGCCATTTTTCCATTTTTCCGAACTTGCTTTTTGCAATGAACTTGCACTTTGTGTGCATTATGTTCATTCACGTGTATAAGTAAATATATATAATAAATAAATAAATATGTATGTACATATTTATTATTTTATTATATTATTAGGGTGAAGCTAAAGTTTGTGAATTTTTAAAATTAATATTTTTAAAGTAAATTTTACAAAAACAATTCATTATGCAATTGATAACACTATAAATGTACCAATGTTTGATAACCCTTAATATATATTTATATTTATTTTTTTTATTGCTAATTTAAGGATTTATTATTTACAAAAGGTTATCCAAGTCTGTAAGTTCTGTAAGTTTTCAATAGATGGCGGTGTATTACAATTCAATTATTTTGATATATTCACGTCATACTTTTTTTCAGATTTACATATGACATAACCTAGCTTTTTCTATTTTTTTCGAGGATTATTATTTTATATATTTCATTTTGATTGTGGTATTATTTTGTGTGTTGTTAATTTAATACATAGGATAGTTTTTATCGCGTTTATTTTGTATTTTTTTTCGCTAATTTAAGGATTTATTATTTAAAAGGTTATCTAAGTCTATAAGTTCTGTAAGTTTTCAATAGATGACGTTGTAATACAATTCAATTATTTAGATCATTTGCATATGACATAATTAACCTTACTTTGTATATTTTTTTTCCCTGTATTATTACAGCAACGCTGGAAGATTCTAGTATTAATTATAAATTGATAGGAAGATATTGAAATATGTATTCATAAAGGAAAAGAAAAATAATCCTCGATATTTCTCAAATAAATGCATTTTTCTCTTCATCCTCGATAACAAATGACTTATCGGCATATACGTACATAGTACATACGTATACAGCAGATATATGAGAGGATGAATTGGAATAATCGAACTTGTCTCATCGAATTGACATGACGAAACTGACATCGTTATCGACATTTTCCTCGTTTTATTACAAAAGACGCTCGAGTCTTTCAAATTCGAAAATTAGGGAATTGCTCGAAGCGATCGTGAATGTTCGAAAAAGTAGAAACAATTCGAAAGTAGGTCTCTTGTATCGGATTTACGTACACCCTTTTATTCCCTCACCTCTTTACAGAAGTATGCACGTATATAAGTCATTTTTTTTCTGAATGTGGTATAAGTCTAATTTTGCAAAAAAAAAAAAAAAAAATAGGTTAAGATCGGTTCTAATTGAGCATGGATGACGATTGTTATGTTGATATTATTAATAACGAAGAGTCTCAGTAGAGTATATATAAAATATAATTATGAATTAATTAAACAAAAATTTTACTATAAAATATTAATGTTATACAATATTTAAATTTTATTATTGAGTATTGTATCCATTTGAAATCAAAAAAAAAAAACGATTTTATTAATTATTATTATTATTATTATTATTACATAATAAAAGTGAATAAGTTTATATTTTTGAGACGATATTTAAATTTGTCAATATTTTTCAAATAAGCTTATATTATTTAAAAAAAAAAGTAATAATTTATACAGTGTATTTGAGATATAAGTAAACGTAAGAAAAGCAAACGAGTTTTTTCGTAACTAATAATAATGATAAATTTTATTAAAAAAAGAAAAAAAAAAAGATGATCTAACCTCAAGATAAATCTCGGAATGTGGATTAAACGTGTTGTTGACCGAATGAAGAGACACGTTAAGATGTGGTAGACTGTGGAAGACCCTTGCCAATTGTGGTACTGTATATTGTTCGGGAAGCTGCTGACCACCCGCCATTTTGGAGAACCCTTGACTGAAACCCCAAAAACCCCGTTGAAGAACTTCTCCTTCTCGTCAAGACATGCTACGATGTACCTGTAATCATAAATGGAAGATTTAAAGTTATTCAAAGTTATTTTTCAAAGTAAAAAAAAAAAAAAAATTGAGAATAGAAAGAAAGAAAGAAAGAAAGAAAGAAAGAGGTAAATTATATTAACGATGGAAAAGGTAAAAGAGAAAGTAATTTAGGTAGAAGAGTGTTTAATATCGAGGCAAGTTTTCGATATCATTTAATCTCTGTCGGATGCTGCTTCGACAGAGACTGGGGATGATGGCCTAAAACGCTTCATCGAACCGATTCAATTACGATCGAAACGCTATTGTAAAAGCAACGAGTATTTAACTAATGAAATTGCTGCCAGGTGTGTTATCCCTCTGTTACGTGCCGATCAATCAACGATACTTTTATTTCTTTTTTTTTTTTTTTTTTATTCGTTTAATAGTTTTCAATGTTTAATAATATTGAAAGGCAATTGAATTTCTTCTTTGGTTTATTTATTTATTTATTTATTTTTTTTTTTTTTAATATTCAACGTTTCGTAACAATGTTTACAGTAAATTATCGATTAATTTTTTTTTTTTTTTTTTACTATTAATCAATTTTTATTCCCATGTATAAAGGTTTGGTATATTTAATAATGGATAGTTTGAAAAGTTTTGAACCTAACCTATAAACAATTTGTTTTCGATTAAATTCACTGTTATTTCTTCGACGTAATTTTTGAGTTTTGAACAAAAAAAAAACAAAAGAATAAGCTCCAAATTTTTCAATCACAATCGTCGTATATATTTAATTGTTTAATACTATATTTACATACTATACTTTTATATAATTGTACTATGTATAAGATTATATGGCAATTGAAAATATTAATAGTTAATAATTTTCAATACAGCAAATAAAATAATATTTGAAAGATTATGTTTAAACGTATAAATAATGAATAAAAAAAAAAAAAACTATTAAAAAATAATAAAACGAATAGTAAAGTGATAACAAATAATAGAAACGTTATATTTTACAGTTTTTTTTTAGGTTGATTCATTTAAATATGGCCACCTAAATATGTCTTCGGTTTATTACGATAGAAAAAATATTTTTGCCAGATGTTACCATGCCTTGACATCATGTACATTAAGTTTAAAAAAAATATTATTTGCATCCTAATAAACTGAAAAAAAAAAAAAACATTTAAGTGATACAACGATTAACGCGTATTTAGGGTAATGTATAAATGAATCGATCCAGTAGCCATTGCGATTAAATCTAAGAAACAAAAAATATTATACAAATGAATGTTTAGTAATACATTCGTTTTTATAATTTTGGTGTTTTTATTTGATGAAAAAAAAATTATAGAAAATTTTTTTTTTTTATTTGTTTCAATTTGATGAACAAATTTGGTCAAAACAAAATAGGATGCTATGTACGTGATGTGCAAATAAAACTGTAAATATTTATCGATAAAATTGCAGCATCTAACCACAATGACTTTCATCTTTTAGCAACTGTAAAAGATTAAAAAAAAAAAAAAAACACATAAAATGAAACAACGATTATAAATTATTGAATAATTAAAATAAATATTATTTAATTGTATAAAAATTTAGAAAATATCCAAAAATATTAACAGCAACGACAAAAATGATTCAAAAATTTTGGAGTTTTCTCTTTTTTGACAATTTTTTTCCCAAATTTGAAGTTTTCTAAAATGATTGAAATAATGAAAAATTAGGTCAATTTTAAATGCAATTGTAAAGTAGTAATAATAAAAATTCGTGATAAATATTGCAATCAATGGAGGACAATCTGTTAAAACTAGTTAAACGATAACAAACAATATCCATGCCGTGGCTTTTATAATAGTAGCATTATTTATTTCAACAATGTTTTATTTTTTTTTCTCTCATACATTTTCATGACTCATTAAAAGTTGGCAAGACTGGTGGTGATGGTGGTGGTAGTGATACGTGTGCCCTTTGCATATAACATCGACAACATGTAGTTCCGACTCTTTGTCACGTGAAAATACCAACCAGGCAGTCGTTTAAAGGAGTCGACCGTTCGTTCTCATAAATAAAAAGAGCTCGAAAAAAAAAAAAAGAAAAAGAATGAGAGACAGAGACAGAGAGAGAGAGAGAGAGAGAGAGAGAGAGAGAGAGAAAAAAGAAAAAGGTCCCTTCTGTATTTCTCTTTTCTGTACTCTAAACTTACGGCAAGCGTGAGAACAGTGGGTCAACGATGCCTACACTTCCTTTCTTTGAAATTGTCGTCAAATTTACATGAACAAAAATTTCGACGAGATATAAAAGAGATTAAATATATATTTCTATTTTTTATTTATTTGATAATTTTATTATTTTTCTAATCAATTTATCATACATTCCTCGATAATGTTCTTTATCTTTATTATCATTAGAATTTTGTTGTATTTTGTTGAATAGATGATATTTATCACATGTAATTTTATTATAACTTGTTGATTTCTTGCTTTTTTTTTTTTTTTAAATTAATTATAAAAATTAATTTTACTTATAATTTTTCATACGTATAATTTTCTTTATTTTTTTTTTTTTTTTATATTCTATAAATTATCAGACAAACTGTTTGACACTTTTTTTTTTGGTATCTTAATTTGATATTAATATCAAGATAATAGTATTAGAAAAATTTAAACTAGCAATTAAAAAAAAAAAAAGGTTAATAATTTAATTTATGTTATAATTAACCCTTAGAGTGCTATGGACACATATATGCGTTTGTTAAAAATTACCAGAGTGATCTATCGACACATATACATGTTTGTTAACACTTTAATGGTCGCACGTTTATGCATAATGACGCCAGGGGTTAGTAATATTTTTGTAAAAATTATATTTAGAAAAACTTTATTAAATTCACGAGAAAAATTAACATAAAAAAAAAACAAAACAAAAAATAAAACAACAACAAATGTAATTTGATATATATTTTTAAATATATAAAAAGTTATAAATAAATAACGGCCAATAACAATTGTTCCTGCTATCTCACACACATGTTGTGTGAGCAGCCATTAAAAAGTGTATTAATATTAATATAAAATATAATCTAATGTTTAGATTAATTAATTAAATAATATTCAGAAAGAAAAATGTTTCATTAACAAATAATATAATTTATTATTAGAGAATCTAGTTAATAATAAATTATTTCGTTTTAATAAAAACATTTCAGTTTAAAAAAAAAAAAAGAAAGTATTCACCATTCAACGGGTTAATATTAATATTTATTATTAATTAATAAATTATTTATTATAATGTAATATTATATCATCTATCGAGGAAAATAGCATTTTGAATTTAAAGAGAGCAAGAGAGAGATAATATATTATTAATAAAATTAATTTTAACAAAATGATTAGATTAAATTTGACGTTGTCTTTAATACAAAGTATTAAAGTAAATTTCAAGTGACACATTGTTTTTTCTGTTTTTTTTTTTTTTCTGTTCGGAATTAGGCGACTCATTGAACAATACAGTTACTATCGTTCTTAGCCAAGTTTCTTTTTACGATAAGCTTGGTTGAAATCGATTTGATTATGCTGATCATGGAAAACGATTCTTTCCTTCCTTCCCTTTCTTTCTTTTATGACTAGCATACTTTTTCTTTAATGGACCCAAGCTCATGTAATAAACGTTGCTAACGTCAGAGCAAGTGTTTGGAGAACGATCTACTATATTTGTCTTTTCTTTTCTTTTCTCTTTTTTTTCTTTTTCTCTTTCTTTTTCTTTTTCTTGTTCTTTTTTTAGTCAAAGTAACTTCTTGGAAGAACCCTTTTTTCGAAGTAGATTTTCACGAGAATAAAAAAAATTAAACTTTACCAATAAGAAATAACGCGAATGTGTTCGTCAACGTGTTCGTAACAAATGTTTAATGTTCAAAAAATAAAACTTCAGAAGTTAATCATTATTTTGGAAAAAAAAAATCATTAAAGATGTATTGTCATATGTTTTTGATAACTTTTTCGAATGGTGTGTAACATTCAAGTTTTTTTTTTTTTTTATATAATTATAATTCAAATGAATAACATTAACAAGTTGTTTAAACTAATCAAATGAATTATATAAAAGATATTAAAAAAAAAAAAAAAAAAAACTTTATATTAAAAACTTGTTAATACATTATTTTTACATTTTCATTTCAATGAAATATTATCGAGTTAATAAATATCCGTAATGATTCATTTTAATTGATACGTAAAACCATCATATTTACAGATTCAAATTTTCCTCGTAATATATTCGATTAAAAACACTTATTCATACACACACACATCCATTGTGAACATAAACAAGCCAGTTATTTAAATAAAAAAAAAAAAGCTGATAAAAAAACAAACCATCACAAATTATGTATAATTGCATATAATATGTTACTGTAAAGATCAAAGCTCAGCATTGTACCTTTCAATTACTTCAAATTAAATCACTTCGCGTTAATTCGTTAAAAAGACTTACATATGTAATTGAAGAGAAGAAGGATAACGTTTACATTAATCATCACTGATTAAATGAGATACATGAATGACAAGAACAATCTGGATAGTTTCGTTCACCCTTACTTAATGAAAATGATGATCAAAACGTTTACTGTTATAATTGTCAAGTTTAAATGACAGAAAAGAAAAAAAAAAAGATAAACGAAGATAAATTTAACCAACCAAATAACTCGGATATCTTTGTTATTGTTTTATCGTATTTTATTTTGTTCATGTAACAGAAAATTACGTCGCCATCTTATCGGTATTCTAACGACGATTAGTCATGGAAAACTTTATTTAACACGTGTTTAGTTAGAAAACTTATAATTATTTGTAAAAATGTGATAAAGATATATTCTATGAAGGTATAAAAAAGTATTCGATGAGATTATAGTATAAATTGATGATAAAATATTTTCCATTTCAATAGAAATGAATGAACGAACGAACGAACGAATGAAACGAAACGAAACGAAACGAAACTGAACAAAAAAAAAAACTTCCCTCGTGATGTGACCTATTAAAATAAAAATATAGGTATAATAAAAACAATTCGTTGTTTGTTTTGTTTTGTTTTTTTTTTTTTTTTTTTTTCTTTAAAACGAGTTCACGTGCTTCGGTAAAATAAATTTTATCTGAAATGTTTTAGCAGATAACAACACACGTGTAATATTTTGATAGAAAAAAAAAAAATAAATAAATAAATAGTAAAGGAAAACAAAATAATAAAAGAAATAATAATAATAATAATAATAATAATATTTTATCGTAAGAAATATTGCGAAGAAAATAATAATAATATAAATTTGTACGTCATCTTTGCATTACTGTATTACCAATGTATATAAATTTCTAGATACCGTTATCTTGGACAAATTTATATCGAGTTAATTCGATGAAATTTTAATCAAACTAACTTCCTAGATTCTTTATCTTATTTCAAATATGTATAAATACAGATTGTTTCAAAATATATGAGCATAATTTCAAGCACGGTTTCAATACTTTAAAATAATAATAAGAATAATAATAAATACATAGAATTATAAATTTCTATCCAATTTAAAAATAAATATAAAATATTAGCTTTTTTGTTAATAGATTAAAAATTTATATTTTATTATATTTTTATTATTTTCATTTATATTTATATTAAATTATATTTTGTTATATTATTATTATTTTTTTTTATAATAATAAAATTGCTTGTTAATAATTTAAAAATTTATATTTATATTTATATTATATTTTATTTTATTACATTTTTATTATTTTTATATAAATAAAATTATTTATATTATTTATATTTATTTATATTATTTTTATATAATATAAGTATAAACTTATATTATATTTTATTTTATTACATTTTTATTATTTGTATTTATATTTATATTATATTTTATATTATTACATTTTTATTATTTTTATACAAATAAAATTATTTATATTATTTATATTTATTTATATTATATTATATTTAATATTATATTTCATTAAAATGATATAAATTACTAAAAGAGAGAGAGACAAAACCTATCAACTACAATTCCATACCAAGATCTCATATCAAGTATATAATTAATATAAATCTTTTTATACATTTTTTATTTTTTTTTTATTTTACAGTATTAATATCACCCTTGAAATTATTTAACACATATTTTGAAACACTCCATATGTGTTTATGCGTGGGTGGTGTGTATGCATGCACGTTTAAAGTTACTAAAGTTACTTGTCTTAAGAACCGAGCTATATAAGTTAACTCTTAAAATGAGGTCTATATATATATATATATATATATATCATTGCCATGTGTGGTAATCGTGTTATCATCTCTTGCGACTCATTTTACGCTCTTGTAAGATGTGTTTCTCAAATATTATAGTTCAAGGAAATCGATCTTGTTGATTTATGTGTATCGCATGATGCGGTCTTTCTAATTACGTAAAAGTTTTATAAAAAACCTTATTCGAAAGAGTAATTCGATTTTAACGATGAATTTTATAAAAAAAAAAAAAAAAAAAGTAGTTAAAAGAAAATACTTTTAAATAATAATACAACTATTAATTTTTACAACAATATCACGTAAAATATGACACAGTTTATCTATCATCCATGATGGTAAACATTTATCAAATCTGTTGATCTAGTTTTTTTTTAACTTTATGAACTGTATGACATTGCAGAAGAAGTATGCAAGTAAACTAGATCGTTAATTAAAACGCTAAATTACAGGTTTTTATTTCTCGCTCTCATTTCTCTTCTATTATTATTATTATTATTTTTTTTTT
>NW_015148987.1:1147952-1158379 GCF_001465965.1 Polistes dominula | reverse complement strand
TTTTTTTTTTTTTTCGTTCACGTTCGTCAACGAACAACTCTCTGAATGACGAACAAAAATTGTCGAATAAAAATGTACCAACGAAAAATTGCAACAACAACAACAACAACAACAACAACTACAAAAGAAAAAAAGAAATACTCGTATAAAAATCCGTCCTTTTGTTTATAATAATTATTCTGAACGTACGAGTAAAAAATATCAAAATAATAATCATCTCGAATATCTCAAACAATTATTTTCCAATTTCAAGCTTATCTTGCGTAATCGAAAGGAAACAAAAATATGATAAAATATATGTAATAATAAAAAATAAATAAAATCGAAAAACGGAAACGGAAGTATACTAGAAGAACGATCGATAACCTCAAGAACGTAGATCGTTCGTGAGGGGTTAACGATCGTTCCATAAATACGCCATGAAAATGGTGTGCTCGTACGAGGAGGCTCAAGTGAATATAAGTTTATATACATATATATATATATACATACAAACATATACATATACGTAAAGAAGAGACAAATAAAACGTATATAATACGTATAAATGAAACAATAAAGAAAGACAACCAACAACAACAACAATATCTGATTATTATAGAACACGAATCATTATAATTCATTTTATATATCGAGTATCGATTTAATTTTCTCGTCAATACGTGAACAATACCAACTAGATGATATTTCGCTTGGAAATAATCGAACAAATAAAAGAGACACGTAAATGTACCATTTAAGGTAATCTAGCATCATGTTCGAGGTCGTCCCACATGGCGAAGGGTTATAAAGATCACTATCTCTTTCTCTCTTTATATACTTTTTGTTTCTTTCATCAGTATCAGTATATTAGTCACTTGTTGGTCATTTTAAATATTTTACTGAAAGATGGTTAAAAAAAAAAAGAAATAGATAGTTATCAATAATTTATATATAATATTATTATCATATATTTAATATAATAATTATATTAATATTACTATAATATAGTATATAATATTAATATAATATAATTACATTAATATTATGTATACTACAATAATATAATAATTATATATATATATATATATATTTATATTATTATAATATATATTATATATAATAATTAAAAATATTATATAAAAAATATTATGTATTAATATAATATAATTAAATTGATATTATGTATATTACACAATAATATAATAATTATATTTTATATTATTATAATATATGTAATATATATATATATATATATATATATATATATATATATAATTANTTTTTATATAATTAATATAATAATTTATATTAATATTATTTATATTTATATTAATATTTATTCAAATGAAATTTATCAGAAAATATTTGGTGTCTCCCTGTTAGATTTATTATTGAATGTTAAAATTATGAAATAAGGTAACTAGATGGAAAAGAATTATTAAAATTAATTCAAAACAAACTAAATATTATCATTAATGTAGAAACTACTAGTGAGTCATGAAATTGAAAAGAAAAAGGAAAAGAAAATCATAAGAAATCTTGATATTCATTTAAATATACTTTATAAGTAGACATCATACTATTAGATGAATTCAATTGAAATAGTCAAAGAAAAAGAATAGACATTTTGTATATCAATTGGAGAGATTAAACGAATTATCAATATGGGCGTATACATCGTTGAGTAATAACATTGAAAAAAAACGATTTGACAAAAGAATGTTTTTGAATGTTATTTAAATAAACTTCAAGAGTATGGAAATACTGTTGAATGATAAGATTGAATGATAAAAAGAAGAAGATACCGAAGATGACATTTTTTGATCGTTCATCATCATCATCATCATCATCATTATCAACACACTTAAAACAAATCTCTCGTGAAAGTGTGAAATACGAAAAAAAAAAAAACCAAAAAGAAACTATTGAATTGTTCGGAAAGTAATTTCGTTTTCTTTTTTTTTTTTTATTTCTGACACAATTTTGACATTAGTTGATGCAAAACCGGCAAATAACACAACACGTGAAATTGGTAAAATTGAAAATTGATCAAATTCAACTTTTGATGCCCACTTGAAGAAAGGCTTCTTAGGTTTAACTTCGAAGACAAATATAATTGTGTTTATTTTTACAAAAGAAAAAGAAAAAAGTGAAATTACTTTCCGAACAATCCAATAGTAAAAAGAGAAAAGAACGAAATAAATGTTTTATTCGTACAATTCGAATGCAAAAACTGAAACTATGATAACCGACTATGTGACAGGCTTGTGAGAGAAGACAGAAAACAGGATGAAGAAAGTAAAAAAAAAAAAAAACCAAAAAAGTCTAAAGTTTCTAAGTGAAGTCGAAAAACTAGACAAGAGTATATACAGTCTTGTTGGTTTATACTTTATGTATATGTCATCGTATGAATGTAAGAGAAAGAGGAAGAGTGAACAGAAAGAGAGAAGAAACTTTGTTTCTTGTCGTCTTCCTCCTCGTTATCGTCTCTTATATCACCCTTCAAGTTCGCGCCACCGATCTCTTCCGTCTTCGTGAACCCATCTTTTGACTCACTCTCTCCCTCTCTCTCTCTCTCTCTCTCTCTTTCTCTAATTCCCTCTTTTTCTTTCCTGTAAACGAAGAGGGTGAATTTTACGATCTCGAGACACCCGCATCGCGGCACATCTGCGGGTCGCTTTTGTAGCTTTCTGTTTCTCTCTCTCTCTCTCTCTCTCTCTTTCTCTCTCGTGGCCCAGCCCCTTTCTCTTTACTCTCTCACTCTTAGTCTTTTTCTCTGACAGAAAATCCACCCCTTACTCTCTTTTTCTATCGTTCGTTCGTTCATTCGTTCATTCCTCGTTTCGTTACACATCATACATACGTACGTACGTACATACAACATACATACATACATACATGCATGCATATACAAATATACGCACGCACGTACGCACACGGACAAACAAACGTGGAGAACAACGAAAGAAGGAACGAATGAACGAACGTATACATGTAGACCATCAGACAAGCTGGCAAGCAGGCAGGCAGGCAGGCAGGCAGCCTGCATGCGTCCTACACAAGGGTGAAGGGAAAAAGGGGACAACAGGAAGGGACATGTATACGAGACGTATTCTTACACCGGCGCCGCGCGAAGTGCGTGCCCGTGTATCGATCCCGAGAGTACACACCAAAGGCGGGCATGAGCGCCACCAATGTTCCTATTTCTCTTTTCTTCTCTTATCTCAAAAAGTGAGGCGCTGGCCTCTTCTTGTTATCGTTTACTCGTTTCTCTTCCTCTTCCTCTTCCTCTTCCTCTTCTTCTTCTTCTATCTTTCTTCTTCTTAACATCGTTAATAGAGTATTTTCCCATTCTTTCAATTTTCTTTCGTGTTTCGCGAGAAAAACGTATTAACGAAAGTGCTTGAATGTTTCTACGAAAGGACGACAATTATGATGACAAGGAACGAACGAGATTTTTTTTTTTTTTTTAGTGATTTGACGTATACATGGTGTTTTGAGGATTAACTAACGTTTGTACATTTGTATGTTGAAACGTTTAATATTATCTTACCTTTATTCTCTCACTGTGAGAAGTCTTGCTTATGTTACGCACGAGAACACGACACGCACGTACTACGCCCGACGGAGGCCCGAGCCCGACTGAGAGCCGCAAGGGAGTGGGGCGGCACCTCGGCCAATCGCGGGGCGGTTGCGTTGCGATCTCACCAGCGCATCCTACTCTTATACCCGTCTCACTCTAATGCACTCCGATAGAGGAGCTCTAACTTTTGTCAGGGACGGATCGAATTATCTCCAGATCCCTGTCCTATTTGCCTTTTTCTTTGTAATCTTTAAAACAAATTATTTTATTTGTTTTAAAGCTCTAATTATGATACATACAATATTACTTTATTCGAATAACATATAATATAAAACATTTTTGTAATGTTAATGTTTGAATAATTATTAGGATATGAATTTGTGTTTTATTCATAGAGAGACGTTATATAGAGAAATATTAAAAGACAGAATATTTTCTTCTCATCTGCTTTTTATTTTCAATTCATTTCGTAACGAATTCACTTTTATATTTTGTCACATTTTATACCAGAAGAATATTAGACTAGCGAAAAATTTGGTTAATTTCTTTGCCGTTTTCTTTTTTTTTTCTTCTTCTTCTTCTTCTTCTTCTTTTCATTCCGCATGGATATGCAATTTTTTGTGTTTGTTCCTTTTTTTCTTTTTTTATCTCGCGAAAAAACATATTCGAAAGTATATGGAGAATCGTAGAGTTACGTAACAAATTATAGAAAGAAAGTACAATATTTCTTCTTCATTATAACGTGTGATAATCGTGCTACGGTTGTGTCTAGAGAAAAAGGTGTAAGAGAGTTTTAAGATAAATTGTAAAACGCAGAAAAATATAGCGTGCTTAAAATGGAATGGCATACCCTACTGTACATATACATTCTCTATTTATTTTAACAAAATTATAGCAATAATATGAATAATAATTATAAATATCCCTCAGTCGGTTAACATGAATACACAACTTCTAAAACCATAATAATTATAGATAGCAATAGTCAATCTCATTGTTCCATTTCTGAATACACATTATTCCTTCATTATATAATATTATTCGTTTATTTGTTTTTTTTTTTTTTTCTACATTATAGTGACGCACGTAATTGCTACCTTTGTCCACAATATGTGTGACTAGTTATAAATGTTATTTTAAAATAACTTAAATATTTTTCACTCGCTCTAATTATGTGCGTGTGTGAATATACGAATCTGTAATATACATATACGCATATACGCACACCTACATACATTACATATATTTAAATATATATATATATATTTATATATAAATCTTTTTCTCACTTTCATCATTTTTACTCTCCTTTGCTCCGTACTAAACGACTATTTGGAATGATCGTTAAAAATAGGAGGACAGAGTATTCTTTTTTTTTTTTTTTTTTTTTAAACAACGAAGAAAATTAAAATAAACTATATATATAAAAGAAATGATTATTTTAACGTCGTCCGGAGAAAAGTAATTTTGCCGAGAATTATTTTTCTTTCGATATAATTGATACTTGATTGTTTGGCCAGTCGTTGGAAGAACTCGAATTATGACCGGAAGTATAAAATATATCTCGATAAACGACGAATATATATATGTATATATATATTATATATCGGCAAAATGATATTTAAAGTTTACATTGGCCTAATGGCTTTTATAAAATAATAATCTAGAGGTATCTAATATAAAATTCTCCGAGAAATTGATTATGTTTATGTGATTGCAAATAATCATGCATCGATAGGTAATTACAGAGTTAAGGCCACTAGTGGATATTACAAATATAATATAAATATTACAGCTAAGCACAGACTCAAAAGCAATGTTCAGCAATTTACACATTATGTCCAGGAAAGATTTATAAACAAAATGAAACAATCGTAATTAACGAATTCTGTGGCACACAGAATTCTCTTATTGTCAAATTTTCATCCTATGATAACATGATATGGGATTATCATACACGAAATCGCGTTTATGACTATCACATATATGCACTGCAATTCGAAATTTACATAAAATTGCTTTAAGAAAATTTTCTTCATTCTTTTTGGACATACGTGCGTTTCTATTATCTATTGTATTGAAAATCTAAGTATATAAATGGTAAATTACTTTATAAGAGGGATTTATTTATTTTCTTATTTATATCTTGTTGCTGTTGTTGTTGTTGTTGTTGCAGTTTTTGAAACGCGATATAACAACAATTTTGAAAAATTATCCTATTAATAATTACACTTTATATAATACATTTCACGCGAACTGTATACAAACGTTATTATTATTTTTATTATTATAATTATTATAATTATAATTAATAATATTATTTTTATTATTATTATTACTGTTGTTATTATTATTATTAATAATATTATAAATACAAAAATCACTAATGCTTGACATTTTGTCCATTTGAAAAACTCACACTCTTTTTTTTTTTTTCAAACTCTTTATATAGAAGATTGTAGAAATAACATCAAAAAAGAAGAGCAAAACTCTTGAGATCCCTCACAGCTTTCGCGACTTCTGGTACGAAAAAGCACTGTATATAAATTCAGAATGAAAGATTATTAGTGTTCATCTTCTAGGACACCTATCATTCATCTCGAACACTATCTTAACAAAGAATTTAAATATGTATTTATTAAGTTCTATCAAATAGAGTCTTTTGTTATATCAATCATTTTCTAACGAAACTCATGAGCATACAATATTCCAGGCACTGAACATTAAACGACGCTCGAAGCCAGACTAAATCTGGCTTACATTGTATGTTACAATGTAGATTCATGGATCACCGTTGTATCTGGATTACTATTAGAATTTTGTATTATTGTTACTGGTACATGAGGCGTCAACGTGATAGAAGATGTTTTCCTGACGGGTTTTGGTGAAGCCTATAAATTAAACGAATAACATAACACACATATGTTGCTGTTATACAGCATTTACGTCAAAATAGATATTGACATATGCACAAATAGGTATTTACCCATTCTCTTCTACAAGGAGCTTCGTCATCCGAGCAATGATCAATGTTTCCAGCATCCGTTTCGGTTGCCACGTTTCGCTTCTTTGGCTGTAGAGTTGCATAATTACGAGAGCCTCTATTAAAATTATTCATATTCTTCTCTTCGACAATTTTTTCCTGGCACAATATTTCCTGCGACTTACTTTGTTTATTATTTGTGACGTTACAACTAGTTTTATTATTAAAATAAAACGGTGGCATCTTAGAGACCCAATGATCTAGACCCGAGCCCGCCGAACTTGTCGAGGCCGCTGAGGAATTTCCAGTAGAGTTACTAGTCAATCCTCTTCGTTGATAAAATAACATGTAAGCTGCATTCGTTATAAGATTCGTATCATTAACAGCTTCGACCCTTGTATCGTCGAAGCAATACCATTGAGTGTCGTATGGATTTCTACAAAATGCGGTATAATGACCACCCTGAAGATCTTGTCCATGATGATTGCAAATGGCATAGAGATCATAAACATTCTCATCGTATTTGGGAATACTTTGATGTCGTGGCCTTGGCTTTTTCCATGGAGACCAACCTAAGCCTCCAAGGGTAGGAACGTTATTATGCGTTTGTACTCCGCTATGAGCAAGATGAGGAGTCATATCAAAACCATAAAGTGGAAAATCTACGAGCATTGTCAATTTCGATGTAGATCTTTGTTTCGATTGTTGACGAAATCTTTTCAAATGTATTACTAAAATATCAGGCAAAGACCAAAGTCCTAGCTTCTTCACGACTTCTTGTTTTTTATTACAATATGGACAATGCCAGGCATCTTCAGCTCCTAACGTCTCTGCTCTTGTATAAAGATCAAAACATTCTTCGAGCGTGACCGCACCGCCTAGCTCTGAATTAGTCTTCAATTGTTTTACACTGGCGTGTTCTTCGATCTGATCACTGTCATCTTGAATAATATTATTCTTCGTAGCCTCGTCCCATTCGAGAATCAATTTAACATGTTGAGGACCGGAGTCATCGGCACAGAGTGCTAATGCTTGTTCGATTTGTTCCGTATAAAGTGGATGTTCAACGCAAGGATCAATGCAAGGATGTTCGTCTTGAATAGGTGTCGCTGCTGGATCAGCAACACGAATGTTAAATAATCCTGGATTTTGGCTGGATGTTAAAACATCGTCGGTCAAGGTACTATGCATTTCCTTGAGCAAAAGTTTCTGGAGATCTTCGTAAGAAGTTTCACGAGAAACCTGCATTGTGTATGGACTACCAAAGCGTTGCCTCAGGTCACCCTTTACAAGAACGTTGATCCATACCAATAAAATATATGCCTGTTCAGCAGGTTCCTTCAACTGTGGTAGTTCTATACAATAAAGGGGATCGTTTTCTGTGATCACAGACAATGGTTGGCAATCGGAGAATGTCCTAATAAAACAGAAAAGAAAAATAAGTTAAACAAATGTACATACACACATACACACACAGAGAAACTGATTAATTTATTAAATATAAAATAAAAACCTTACCTATGAAATCCTTCGTCATGAACTTCAGTCAACAACATATGATTCTCTTCAATGCCAGTATCGCTTGCTAAAATTTCTCTGAGTTCCCTCACGTTCGCAGCTTGATTCACGCTGACGCCAATCTTAACTTGTCTTGGTTGTTGAGACGTGTAGAGAACGTTTACAAAGAGATTCATTTGCCGATGATTTTGTGGGACTGGTACCGAGACGCAAAGAAATGGATCGAACGTGTTTGATTGCCGATGACATCTCGGACACGTAAGACTAGATCGAAATTGTGCCTGGAATACGGCATGAACGAAAGAATTGTTACAACGAAGGTGATTCGCTAAAGTTTCAGCAGCTACGACGTCGTCGGGTCTGCCAAAAGAATTCTGAAAACAGAAAAGATCAAAATGATCGTTAATGAGATGAATCAATTTATTTCTAAAAAAAAAAATAATAATAATAATAAAATAATAATAATAATAATAATCAAGATTTGATTACACATCATAATACTCTGTAGATGTCTCGCATTCGACAAATTTGCGGTTACGGTGTGTAATTAAAAGTACAATTTGATGAAAGGAAATTTAAACTATTTTTGTTAAAGTATAGTTAATTATCAGGAAGGATATAAGTTAATTATCGATCCCATTGTCAATGAACAATAAATGATACAATGTGCTAATTACAATTACGTAAGTTCAACTATACGTATGTAACAAGTTCCGATGAAACACTTTTTTAGTCAGTGCAAATGTAAAGTACCAAAAGAATAATAATTTGGTATTGATTGTAAACTATGAATTGAAAATTGCAAATGACTTTAGTTTGCAATGTATAGAGTCCTGCATTATTGCTAAAAGTTTTCATTTTTATGCAACTAATTGAACTTCTAAAGCCACATTACTCATATGGTCACTTCAATGAATAATTAAAATTCCTTTTTTCTAAATAATAAAGGTGAAACAAAGATTTGTAAAATATACCAATGATATATCGTAGCAGTAACGACGACAACTTCATCTTAAAAAATGATTCAAATACAGTCTGTATTTTTAGCCAGTAAAAAATGCTTTTATGAACATTTTTCAATGCTGTAAAAAGCATCCTTAAGAATTCTTGTTAATATTATTTTGTAAGAATTTATTTTACCACTAATAATGTTTTATTTTTTTTTCATCTACCTTTCATATTATTTAGTTCAATTTATCTTACAATTAGATAAAAATCGTCGTTGTTATCATCATCATCATAAATGAAATAATTTCAATTTAGATACTATTTTTAATATTTTTTCTGTTCATATTTTCAAATAAGAATCTTCCATCAGATGTTTTGAAAAATTACAAGTTTCACATTTTCTATCATCTTTATTATTTTAAACAATAAGATAAAAGTAAGAATCCATTTTTGGAGTTGAACAGTGTTCACGACTCGATTATTTATTTTATCACTTACTTAGTTTTCACAAGATTAGGAAGTAACACGAACTCTAAAGCTCACGTTAGTTGACTATAATAGTTCGAAAATGAAAATAAAGCGAAAGACTATTTCTAGAACTCCTATTTATAAAGACCGTCTCGCCGGAAGGATATTCTTCTCTTCTTTTTGTTGATGTCTTTTTTTTTGTCTGAGAGAGAGAGAAAGAGAGAGAGAGAGAGAGACTAGTACATACACAAGAGATGAAGAAGAAGAATTACGCTTCCTCGAACACGAAGAGAGTTCGTTCGTTCCTGGCTCCTACACTGCCTAAGAGAGAATTTCTTAGAGATGAAGGAGAGAAAACGGTAGAACAAACCCACGTTATTGAAACTACATCTTATGCTTGCATAGTCGTCGTCGTTTTCATACGTACGTACGTACGTACGTACACAAAAATCTTAAGATCTTTCGGTATATTTTTTCACGAAGTTGAACGACTATATTATAAGAGAAAAGTAAAAAAAGAAAGAAAGAAAAAGAAAAAAAAAATCAATAAATACAAGAGAAGAGGAGACCTTTCTTTCTTTCGTTTGTTCGACAATTTGTTCTCTGTGTTAACAAGAAAAAAAAAAAACAGAAAAAAATTCAGATAAATGCATCATTCAATATTGATTTGAAGTTTTTAATTAGAAAAAATTGTTCATATTTAATCACGACTCTAACAAATATTATAATATACGTGCTTTTATATTCCTAGATTAATAAAACACGAAGAATGTAATTTTAGGACAGGTATAAGATGCAAAACTAAATGGAATTTTGCAGTCAACGCTGATTTATTTCTTATCAGTGGCCTCTCTCTCTCTCTTATCAATATTTGTATATTCTTTACGTTTCATATAGAAGTCTTTTTTTATGATTCAAATATTCCTATCTAAACTCTAATATATA
>NW_015148987.1:1122754-1138058 GCF_001465965.1 Polistes dominula | reverse complement strand
TCATCCAAATAGGTAAGCTTGGTTCCAACATAGCAATACCCATATTTGCAAATGTTATTGCACCTGTAATTATATAAATTAATAATTATATAAATATGTATATAATTACAAAAATATAATAATAAATATAATTAAATATAATAATTTGAAAATTTCGTCTTTCCAGAATTTTTCAGGTTTTTTTTTTTTTTTAGCAAAAGAACTTCAATGCCATCTATCGAAAATCGGCACGAACTTTCCTTACAACCCAATATTAAGTCTTTTTTTTTTTTTAGGTCTTTCAGTTTATAATTACATTGAAAAATAATTGTTTTAATTTGATAAGGGAACAATGGATGAGTCATTTCTTATTTGCAGTCATTCCTCTCGAATTCTTACCTCATCGATGTAAGATGATTGAAATTTAACAACTATGGCCATTTTGTCATGAAAAAAAAAAAAAGAAAAAAAAATAGAATAAATATACAAATGACTAAAAAATATACATATTAATTGTAAATTAATTTATGTAGTATTTTTATAAAAAAAAAAAAATAAAATAAAATAAAATTCAAGAGAGAGATAATATATTAATCAAAATAAGAAGAAAACTCTGCTTGTATTGGACATCATTTATAAATTTATCGAAATTGATTAAGAAAATACATATTAATTCAGTTGTATCAATGAAATATACGATTAAAAGAAAATCCATGATGAATAATTATAAAGAAAATGTAATGTGTGTTTGTCTTTCCTTTATTTTTTGGTAATTGACGTCATTAAAATTTGTCTGTACGATAGACCTGAACTTTGATATTTATTTATTTATTACGATAAAATATTTCGATAATGAACAATTCTCATTAAATATATTTACAAAATATCGTATGACATTTGATACATTGAAAATAATTAAATAATCACGATTGACTTTTTTTGTAATGACAAATCTGAAATATATATTTTGTCTAGGCTGAATGAATTTATATTTTTCGTTTATTTTAGTTGAAGACTTTAATGGCCGCACACACAACATGTGTGTGTGTGTGTGTGTTAGATAGGCCGTTATTTTATTTATAACTTTATATATATATATTTAAAATTATACATAAAATTAAATTTGTTGTTTTTTGTTTTATGTTAATTTTTTTTTTTTGTGAATGACTATAAAGTTTTTTTTTCAAATAATTCTTGAAAAATATTACCAAGACTTCTGACGACGTTTAACTGCGTACACGTGCGGCCATTAAAATCAAACAAAATTTGATATCTACAAATTGACACTAATAATTTTTACAAATTATAAATTATATGTAAATTATGACAATCAATGATCATTTAATTATCATAACTTTTTATCAATAAATTAATAATAATTATTGTAATCAAAATGATATTATTGTTCTTGTGAAATTTTTCCTTTTAATCGCTGCCATAATTACCAACTTTAAAAAGCGTTAAGAATAAAAAGAAGTTTCTATTTGCATTCTAATTATTTCGTAACGATCGTTAATTCCTATTCATACGAAAGGTTTTACTAAATGATAACGATAACGTAAACAATCATTCATAAGTATATGATTAATATTAATCAGAAAATTTTGAATATTTATGTGTGTGTGTGTATGACATCTTTTTTATCAAAAAAAGATAGTATTTATATTGGGTATACTAATTCGTATTATTCAAAAATATTACTAATTCAAATGTTAATTCAATTATGTGACAAATTTTGGTTAGTTACGATATAACTTGCCAATCAAATGTAAATTGATTATTATTATTATTATTAATATTATTATATATGTAAAAATTAGAACTCTAGACATATATATATTATATATATAAGTATAATGAAATTTCTCTTATTCATTTTGAAGGATACGAAAGAAACGTGCGAAGGATCGATAAAGGTCTTAACAAATTGATTTTTTTTCTCGGTCAATCATTTGTATATTTCCTTCGATTTCGTTCAGAAATCCCAACACGTATACTTTTCGAACGTGAAACAAATTTAGGTTAAGGCCTCGACAGTCTGAAACACACACATACACACACACATACCACAAGAGAACGATCACCTAACCAACCAGCTTCTCCCATTTCTCAAAGCAATAAATAAAATCATGCGTAAGGTTACAACCATTACACCAAGTTATATAGTATGGACGATTTAAGTAACCATGTTGTATAAATAACTCTGAAAAATATTCTTACTAACGCGTGTTCCACCTTCGCCATATTTTTTTTTTGAAAAATCAAACTAATCGAAAGGAAAGCAACAACAAAAAAAAAAAAATAAATAAATAAATTGTTTCCTAATATAATTTCGATATGTACTTTCATTTGATTACGTGCAACTATTTTTTTTTTTCGATAACACATTTTCAATGTATTATTATTCATTATACAGTGTCTCTTAGAGACACCAAAACCTAAATGCAAATGAAACCTTCGTTCTTTTTTTTTTTTTTTTCAAATTCGATAGAAACATCGTAATATTGCATTATTCATAAATTAGGAGACAATGAAACATATTAGAAAATAAATAAATAATTATACGTATCGATAATAATCCATTACGAATGATTTCAATACGAGTTCAAATTTCGTATCTCTTCAATCTTGTATTTTGCCAATAGAAATATCGTAATATTATAATTTAATAATTATATATTATAATGTGGAAAAGGAAATGAATGTTTATGTCGAATTTAATTATACAATTTGAAAAAACGCGTGGTAACCAACAGGTTACCCATTCATCCCACTAATTAATACTAACTAATTGAACTTTTTTATTTATATTTTTTTGGTAATTTAACATTTATTTTATTTATTTTTATCTTTTATTTACTATTGCAAAAAAAATGAGCTATTTCGTAAAATGTATTTGTTAGAACTTGGCATAAGGTATTTTGGCAAAATCTGAATTTAAAAAGGGCGCCAAAATTGAACATTGTTAAAAATCATTAATAACATATTTCTTTGCAAATAAAATGAATATCAATTAAAAAATTTAATAAACACAAAATAGGTTTGTATGTATAGGAATTTTGAAAATTTGCATTACACACAATAAATAAATATTAATTATTTAAAATTGACAGTAAAGACAGTAATGTAGGAATACTCTTGTTAATATTATATATATATATATTAATAGTAATTAGATCTTAAGAACGTGACATAGTATAAATCGTTTCGGAAATAAATATTTGGCGCGAAACTCCCGCGTCAGTGGCGTCTTAATGACACGCGACCATCGTACGGACCAATGGCGTTGCATCGCGCCATGCGAAAATTTCACGTGAAAGCGATCGTGCGTCGAGAGTATGTAAATATATCGATCGATATCAAAAAGAATAAAAATGTTGCTTAACAAAATAGAAATAAAATGAGATGAAGAATGAAATAGATTTATCTATCGAACGATCAAGACAAACGTGCGTATCCATCCATAACAAAATTTAAAAATAGATAGTGAAAAGCTTTATCTCATAAGATAAATAAGTACATGTAAACACATAAGGGGACAGAGAGAGAGAGAGAGAGAGAGACAAATAAAAACGAAGTACAACTGATAGAACGAGGTACAACGAGAACGTGGCATGTATTAGATATCGAATGAACGGAACTTACAGAAGCATAGAGAAAGGGGAATAGGCCTAGGGGAAAAGAGTAGGGGAAAGGGATAAACAAGTACAAACGTCACTGTCATCGTCACTGTCATCGTCATGCTCATCATTATAATCCTTTTTCACTTACCTTTATGATCTTATACTTCTTTTTGGTAGCTTGATTGAGATCCTCATGAACCTTATCAAGTAGCCAGAGAAGGAATTCTTGGGCATCGTGTTGAAGATTACCACGATACTGACTACCGTATTTATCAACAACACTCTTAAAAGCAGTACTCATTTCTGGGTCATATTGGCAACTCCAGATTGCTTTTAAAAGTAAAGCTAACTGTTCGGTAATTTCTCCCTTGGTGCCGTACTTCTTCGAATTAAGTTTGTTACGTCGCGATAAATCAACTTTGTATTGGTCAAGAACAAAATATTCGGCTATTATATCCGTGTGTGATAGACACTGGAGTACAGCGTTCATGAAGCACGTGTTACCGTGATTGCGCAGACCTATAACGCCGGGTACTCTGTCAGCTGGAATGTGTGCTGGTCTCGGTGGTGGCACTCGAATATCAGTTGCACTAGAACCAAGCTCATCCCTGTGAGAGCTTTTGTTTTGCGTACCTACGTTTGACATGTGTTGCATAATCTTAATAAACTTCCTCCAGGATGACATTACGAATACTTTCTTGCTGGCAGATTTCTCTTGATGGTATGCCGCCTGCTGGTTATTTCCACAATGTAATCTTCCTACGTTCTGCTGCATGCTGTTATCGACCGTATTATATTGTTGCTGTTGTTGCTGTTGCACGTTGTTTTTAGAATTATCTTTTCCACTGACAGCGCCGTTGACGTCTTTAGAATCACGACTTTTATTCGTTCGACGCTTCGACATTCTTGTGGCACTAAGAAATAAATTCCTCGGAAGCGTGAAGGTTCGCTTCAGCCTCGAGTTAGATTCTTGAGATTTGGTCTCGTATGATTTAACAACCTCTTCCACGCCCAGCTCGCCCTCCGACACGGATTTCATCACCGCGCTCGGGGGATTCTCAGTGGTCATCGCCGGCCTACTAACAGACCGGTCTTACATGGCCTATAACGTAAGGCCCCTCGCATCACGTTTATTTATACGGTAATCACTAACCGTCCCGTACACTTAACATTATTCGTTACACATTATTGAACTATGCACCCCGATGTGTACTTTGACGTCGTACACGTATCCCGCTCGTACACGCTGCGCCGGCCATTTGCCTTTTAACGCACGAACTTCCACGATTTCACAGCGCCCTCGACACTAAATCAACTGCTTCAAATAGACATGACTCTTTATAATAATTACTTTATCGACGACGACGCCGTCTATCGTAAAAATTCAAACTATAAAGTAGCGTTTAGATTATTCTGTTGATAAAGAAGAACATTCATCATTTATTACAATATTTCATCCTCGTAGACTCATATTCACATCCGAATCATGTTTTGAAGACACCACCTTAAGGCTATTCATCCATTTTTGTTCGAAGCGTGTGTGACTACAGCGACAAATATGAATGTAATATGAACTACAAGGAAAACAGAATATCAATGTTCTACCATGAGCGTATCAATAATAAGTTTATATATGATACCTCTCTCACAATCAGGTTAATTGGGTTAAAGCAGTGGTTCTCTAACTTTTTCTGTTTTCAGCACCATTGCTTAACTCAAGTATTTTTTTTTAAAACAACCTATGTCAAATTCTATGTCAAAATAAAAACTTCTTCTTTATAATAATAATTAAATTAGTCTTAGAAATAGTTTAATAATATAGTAGATTTTGTTCTTACTGACTGATAACAAAACATATTCTTGTTTTACCATCGAGTACCAATAGAGTACATTTTTGTTTTTATCATCACTCGTTATAGTTAATTAAAATTTTGTTAGGTATTTTCCAAGCAGTAACAATTAGTTCTACCATGAACTAGTAGGTTTAATTCCTGTATTATTATCAATCAATAATATAATTAATCAAGTTTAACTCAGTCGATAATAGTAGGTTCTACTTCACAATGTACCATGTATATTAATATTTCTCTGATATTTTGAAAGTAAATTGAAATAATGTATAATTTTGTCTTTTTGACAAAATTATTGGCAACATTAACAAAAGACGTTCAAATATTTTAAAGATTATTATTGGAATTAAAATGTAATGAAAAAAAGATATGGATAATTTTTAGTTTAAAATTTTGTCATAAACTATATTTCAATCAAATTTGTAGATTATTTTTAACATTTTTGCTTAATCTTAGCTATATAAACGTATAAATATTTACATAAAACATTATTATTTTTTATTATATTTTTCTTTTGAAAAAATAAATACTTTGCATTCATGTGTATACAAATATAAAGTCTTATAAAGTGTATATATAAAATCAAAGTCTTATCTAAAATATTTCAATCTAATGTTATAATAATATATACATAAAAAGTTTATCATATCATTTATGAGTTCATTATTATTATCAATTTTCCTTTTACAGGTTTAATGAGGTTTAAGTTTTTCATACCTCTGTCACCTTTATCAGAAGTCAACAACACACTATGTTCCAAAACGATCATTCAAGTATTAATCATGTAAATTGTTTAATTTCAGTGATCGAACAGGAACAAGTACTTAAAGTATTTAAGTCTTAAGTTGTTAAAAGTAACAATATTTTTGATAATTATATAGATATAAATAATATGCAATACTAAGAGGTACTCGAATAATTATCAGACAACATAACAGTACAAAAATCCATCGATGTAACTTCTTTCTTAATTGGATTATTACTGTTGTAATGTCTTTCTTTTTCTTTGTACCCTTTGCACTTTTTATAACTTCCACTTGCAGATGATTCAAGACTTTCTTCTGTTAATTCATCTAAATCAATGAAATTTATATTTTCCTTTGTTCCCAGGCTTTTTCTCTTTTTGGTAAATTGATTTGTAGATTCAGGTTCATTATTTGTTAATATCTCCGAAGACAAAGACCTTTTATCAAAATTAAAACTAGCATCAAAATTGTCATCAAGACTTATATTGTTTTCATATTCTGGAAGAAAAGATGAATCAGATTTATCGTTAATGTTTAATGGGTCGTCATTTGTTTCCAATGAATTTATCAGTTCTTGACCTTTTTCATTCTTAATCTTTGTACTTTCTACTGTGTCATTGCATCTTTCTCTTTGATTGTAAATACTATTGAATGATAAATTATTTTCCTTCTTTTTTGAACTTATCATATCAGTCAATGTACTTTGTCTTAAAACTTTTTCATGATTATTTGTAGATTTATTAGATTTTGTTAATACAGGACTATTATTTGATCTTTTATCCAAGTTCGTCATATCCATTGTCTTATGAAATGCTAATTTGGTTTGCTTAAATTTTTTACTTTTTGGCGTTTGTGTTACTTCAATGTTATAACGTGTGTTTAAATTATTATTTCGATTTATTTGAGAATTAATGTTCACATTGCTAATAAGTTTAAAAGGTGTTTTGTTCAATGCTTTTTCTTTTCTTATAGTGGATAAATTATCCCTTTTTCTTAAATTATTCAATGGTGTTTTAGATTGTCCATTTTTGTTAACATTTTGCCTTTTCCTTATAGTCACCTTTTTATGTCTAATCGGAGTGCTACATAAAAGTACTGATGATACATTTCTTGTAGGACTTTTAGCAAATGAATAACTTGTTTCATTTGATATCTCTTGTTCATTGTCAATACTTAAATTATTAATTGGACTTGTGCTTTCATTATTACTAATTATCGAAGAAACACTCTTATTAAAACTGTTACTTTTAGAATTTGAATCGTTTCTTGAAAAAATAGGACTATTAATAATTGTATTTAAATTTGTCAATGATTCATGATTAGAAATGACATCTGACGTACATTGTTCTTGATTAACTTCTATTAAATCGTTTGAATTTGTTGTGTTCAATTCTTCTAAATCTAAACTATCTGAGGATCTATTAATTCTATCATCTTGATTAATCACACGAGTTTTTTCTTTGTGCGATGATTTAGAATTAACCTCTTGTAGTTTGTTTACAACTTTTAAGTACATACCCCATATTTTCGTATATTCCTTCAATGTTCCTTGAAGATGTATTTTAAAACTTTTTACAGCTGCCTCTGCAGCTTCTTTTTCTAGAAAATAATCAAGCTCTGGAAGTTTGGCCATTGTGGTAATGTCTTTACTTGAGGTTAGAATGCTTTCAACTGCACTTTTCCTTCTGGTTTATAGTTATCAGCTGAAACCGTTATCGTTGTACTTTGTGATAATGATCATTCTTTAATAATGAATAGATAAATGCATTCTAAATGATTTTTAATTAGTTAGTTTATTTGTCGATATATACACCTACTATATATATATATATAGTCATACGTACGTACACCGTCGTATATATATATCGACTTTTTATCAGTATCGAACGATATCGATCGATATGAAATCTTATGGAAAATCTAATAGAACATATATTAAATAAATGTAATATATATATATATATATATATATTTAAAAAGAAAAAACAAATAATAAAATTAATAAATATAATTAAAAATATAATTGCATATGTTTAAATCATAAATTAGGTTATATTTTCAGAATATAAAAATCAAAACATTCTGACAAATATTTATAGTTTATAAGTTTTATTTGTACATAAATTATCATTTTGTTTTTTTAAATAATTAACAATCAGCTTTTTTTTTTTTTTTTTTATAAAAGCCAACGATGTCCGTAACTACGACCTATTTGATTGGCGATCTTATATTCTGTTGCAGTTCATTATATTGTCCAATCAACACATGTGTTTATTCTTCGCAAGAGTTCATTAGAGGATGTATAGAGACTGTAGCACCTGCACAGCTAACTGTATTCGATATGTAATCGTGGAAGTTACTTTCAATATTCCACATGAGTCTTTTGTAGCCAGGTACAACTTGTGTTGATAATCGACAATCACCTTCTTTTTGTACTAAAAGGAAGTTCTCTTGTATGAACGGTGTTTCCGTATTCCACATATAAATATCAGATTCACCTAAAAATGATAAATAAAATATTTTTTATATATATATATATATATATATATACAATATTTAATTAATCTTATTGATTTATACCTTTGTTCCGGAAGAATATGGCCGGACCATTGTCGGTACCAAGTAAAACAATTTTCTGATGTTTTATACCAACTTCCTCAATTCCTCCATTTAAATCACCAATTCTCAAATGAGCAGCTTTAATACCGAAAATTCTGCTAGATCCTAAATAAGTAAAGTATACGACAGGTGTTCCATCAGATCTTCTGACAAGTACCATATACAATACATCAGGTTTTTCCAAATTAGCAGATACAGTAGTTGGTAAAACTACTCTACTTCCATGATTTGTTGTGACATTATAAATGATGATAGCTCTGTTTGTTGCATCAGATATATATAGGTAAACTTGGCCATCTTCTGCATAATCAACTAGCATGTATTGAAGATGGGATGATGGTAGTAAAAACTGGCTTAAGTCGATGATTTGAACTACCTAAAAAGAAAAAGAAACAAAATAATTATATAATTAAATTTTTGGTCGTTTAGTAACAATTTAAAATTCAACTGTAACATACATATATTATATATTCAATCTATGTAATGAAATTTGCAAATTTGTCAAGTGCATACCTTGCCAGTTTTAATATTAATTCCAACAACTTTAGCAGGACATCTTCTAACAGGTTGAGTCATTGTGTTAGCGATACCAGTATCAAGGACCCAAAGAATATCTTGAATATCGAGTACAATATCAATGGCACTTTGTAGAGCTTCACAATTACCTTCTTCTTGTATTGCCCAACAAGGGAACGGCAGAATCATTGGTTTACAAGTATTACTTCTTAATGATACAACACCCAAAGTAAATGGTACACCAGGTTTATAACGTGGTAGAGCTAGAATCGCATCGTCCTTGTAAATTTGCATCCTTGTTGCTATTACATTTCTAGCTGTGTAACGGCCACTAGTCTCGTAGATGTTCTTTGTGCTCTGGCAAGGCCACTCGAGGCTGTGTCCATTGAGAGTGAATGATAATCTTGATAGCAAATGTTTCTCAATATTTCCCGACGAAAAATTGATTAATATAATTGTCAGATAGACAATGCTCCTTAGGAGCATCTTCATCCTGATTCTTATCTTAAATACCCGAAAATAATTACTTCGTTGATTTAACGAGAACTTATGTGAGAATTTGATTCTTTACGAATATTCACGATGTCTTACAAATATGCGAATGTAATATCCGTCGTATCGTTGATATATATACGTCATGTAGTAACATAAACATCGTATTTTTTTTTCTTTTCTCATTATTTCAACATACGGAGGGTCTTGCAGTTTTCGCATTATTTCATATTTATAAATGAGATTTCTTAAAAATTTATTTAACAAGAATTGGCAGATCTCAAGGATTCAGGAAGTTTATGGAAGTTAGCAAAGAGAAGGAAGTTTGAATTGTATAATGAAATATTTCACATTTGTTTAAATTCCATCAAATTGTTTTGATTCCATCATTGTTGATTTTTCGATATATACGGAAGTAAAAAGGTTTTATAAAATTATAATAAATGTATTACGGGTAAACAAGAGGGAAAACTGTTTAATACATTATTCACTTGTATTACTTGTTCGTCTATATTTTTTTTTTTAATTAATTTTAATTACGCAAAATATCATTGATGATGAAAAGAATGTAAATTTTATAATTAATCCAATTGGTTTATTAATTCCGGTATGCAAGAACAAATGGACATCTCTTAAATACGAATGATTTCCCAATGCCCAGCATTGTTGTCAATCAACAAAGTATATAAATGGCGTAATCCTAAATATCTTTTCAGTTCATCATTACGATTCAGTCGAAAAGGAAGAAAAAAAAAAAGAGAGTCTTAAATAGTTAGTAATAAACCTAAATAATGTTATTCAAATTTGCGTTGGCACTTTCAATTATCATCGTATTTGTTATCGCAGATGATTTAGAACAATTAGAACAATTAGAACATTATGATAATCATGAAGTTCAGTGGGTTGGTGGATCATTCGAGTGGCCATGTGCAACTACGAAAAGTATGTTTAAAAATAGTGGTCGTTACATTTCGAAGAATGTGATTGCAACGAGAGCTGCAATTTTCAATGACGAAGCATTTTTGGCTCTACCAAGGTGAGATATATATGAAAAATTTATATATTTAACATTTTAGAATATTTCATAAGTATTAATTAATTATTTGATTGATTTTTGTTACAGGTATAGATCTGGTATTCCAGCAACTTTAGCTAGAGTTTCTCTCAAGGATAGAAACTGTCAAGCTAGTCTCCATGCTTTCCCATGTTGGTCGATTCAAGAGGAAGGTAGTTTGAAAGCATTGCAAAATGTTGTAGATCTATTCTTAGATCCCCAAGATATCCTTTGGGTTTTGGATACAGGTGTAATTCATACTTTAGAAGAATCTGTACGTATGTGTCAACCAAAAGTTGTCGCATTCGATGTGAAAACAGGCAAGGTAAGTTCTTATATTTTATCTTTTTTTTATAATAATAATAATAATAATAATAATAATAATAATAATAATAATAATAATACTTTTACTTTTCATCGTATATAAAACTTGCAATATAAAAATACGATATTATTACGAAACGATATATTTTACACTGTCAACTATTATTAAAACGATTTAATATTCGACCTGTTTTTATATTTTTTTTATTTTGGCAACTTAATCATGATTCGTAATACATTCACTTTCGATTGAAATTTGTAAAGATTGAAATTGAATTATTTGTATTATCATTTATAGCTGTTGAAAACGGTTGAACTTGATGGTTTAACCACATCTTCCTCTAGACTTCAATACGTCGTTGCTGATTATAGTCCTGATGGACGTGTCTTTGTTTACGTATCGGATGCTGCAACGAGAGCAATTTTGGTTTACGATGTCACGTCTGGTCGTGGTTATAGATTCGTTTTACCCAAAATTGTAACCATGAATTCTTCTCGAAGAGATGTACTTTATTTGGCTCTTATTCGTCATGCCGATGGTAGTACTTGTCTTATGTTCACTTATTTATCAAGCAGTCATATGTTCTCCATCAAAACGGAATATCTTCGAAACGGTTTAACGAGCGGAAAAATTCAAGATGTTGGAACGAAGCCTAAACGTTTAGTAATTCTAGGCACGGACAATGGCAATGCTCTGTTCTTTAGATACGAAGGCGACGGTATCGTTCAAAGATGGGATACAAATACTCCTTTCCAACCAGAGAATTTCCAAAAGGTTTATAACAGTGCTGCTTGTTCTTTGGCAACTCATGTTATTCCTGATTATAGAAGAAACAGTATGCGTGTATTGGAATCTAATTTTCCAGATTACATAGAAGGTACCGTTGGATGTGGAGCAAATCAAGCTCTTAATATTATGTAAATTTTATTATAAAATAAAAAACAGAAAAAAACAAAACAAAACAAAAAAAAGGAAGAATAAAAGAAAATGTTTAGTTAAAGATTGTTTCGTATTAATTTTATACAAAACAACTAGAAATCCATTTAACGACTAAGATATTGATCAAGTGGATAATGCTTTGTTCGAATACGTAATACGTATACTTACTTATTTTCAACTATTCACGATCTTGTATCCGTATAAAAGTGCTAGTCAAACGAAACAAGAACCTTTCTCTGTTAAAGCCACTCCTAAAAAGTAAAGGTGCATTCACATCAATAATGAACTATTAATCCTGATATTATTTTTGTTGTTAGATATTTCAAATTTTTGTTGAAAATATTTTAGAAATTCTATATGTGCTCATAATTATAAAAGTGGTCCAAGTCATATATCTCTTGTTTCGAGATACTTAAAGATTTATACTTGAACATTATATAAATTCTATACAATATTGAAATAACAAACATTATTTAACGATTCATTTTTGATAATATCGTGAAAATTGCATTGAATTTATTTAGTTTATAATAATGCAGTGCGTAATAACTGATAAACTCATGTTTTATTAATTTTGATTTAAATCACTTTCATAATTATGGGCACATATGTATCGTGATATATAATATGAAAATGCGATTTTACTTTTATTAGATTACAAACAGGAAATGTCAAATTAATAACATCTTTAGTCAAGCAAATTGCTTTCACTGGAAAATTGATACTCAATATTATGTTTAATTCTTGAAAATAATCCTATATATGATATAAGCAAATAGACGGTAGTATTTGGTTTCTAATTCTAAGACAGTTACACTTACACGAGATATCAATTTCTCAATTATTTAATATAAAATATCAAAGAGTTATTTTCTTACTCTTTTTAGATATATTTCAAATTTTAATCGAACAATTGAAAATAATGGTTTGCTTTTATTTTTTTATAATAATTACGAGCTATAAATTTGTTATGATAATATTATTATTCATTTATTAGAATAAGATTATTAATGAAATAATTTGTGTAAGCATTCAACATCAATCTAAATGCATTTAATAAAAAAGAAACAACATGATCACCAACTTTTACTTCTTAATTTATTTGAAAAATGTATATTTCATATGTGTCATACGTAACAAGTTCAATTATACTACTACTGTTATGGTATTATGTAATGTTTATAAATACTAAGCTGATATTAACTTTTTGTTTTGTTTAAATTACAGATATGAAAAGAAGAAAACAATAATTACAATGATTATATTTTTAAACATTATTTTAATCGCATAATAACGATAAAAAAATGTAGAATCATAAACGAAATGTAAACAAGTTTTAAGAAAATTACTTTTTTCGTTTCAATTTGCATTTTTATATTTGTATTAAATTATTTTACATTTAATTCATACTAATTTTAATTCATGATTTTTATCATTAAATTAAATTTATACTAAAAAAAAAAAAAAAAAGAAAAATGTGTAGAAAAATCACTTTCTAATAAAATCATGCAATTTCAATTGTAATCTAAACTGAAAAGTTCAAAGCCTTATTCAGTCGACTTATTTTTTTTTCTTTACTGAATCTATAATGAAGCAATAAATTGTTTACTGTCTGATCATGTGCGATAGTGATCACATTTACATCGTATTCGATATTTTATTGAGTAAAGAGAGAGAGAAAGTGGAACAGAACAAAAAAGAATAAAACATGTATTTACCAAAATAAGGTAAATTGTAAATTAGTATATTTTTTATTTTTAAGTAGATAACATTTTTGGAATAAATGTGTATGTATGTATGTATGTATGTATGATCATTGGTTTGTTTTTAAAAAATTATAATTATATTACAGTAGATCGTTTTATTGAATTAAAAATGATATATAAATATACTAAAAGTACAAAATGTACTAACAATAAGATAAACACTTAAAAGAGTTTCGCTAAATATTGAATGATTTAAAAAAAAAAAATAATAATAATAATTATAATATTTTAATAAATAATAATTATTAAAATAATTTTCTTAAATAATATATATATATAAATATTTTATATATTTTTGTGTAATATATTAATTGTATATATTAATATATACATCATTTATATTAAAAATATAATATTTAGATTGACTGTAAAAACTAATGGGTTATTGAACTTTGGTTTATAATTAAAATGATAATTATATTTACGGAACATATAGAAATATGTATATACATTATTACTGCATATATATAGATATGTAAATATATAAACAGGTTGATAATGTATTATCTGATCGAATAAAACACTTTGTTAAATGACTAATATGGAAATGATCATATTTCCTTTATGAAAATAAATGCTTCTGTAAAAGGTTAGTTCAATATGAATTATTTTACAGGGAAGAGTGTATTTAAAATTATTAGCCACTTTGGAATTCATATTATTCCAGACAATATTTTTATTGCATGCTTCACTGAATTCTTTCGAACTTTCCATCGAATTGACTGATACACACACACACACACACACATGATTTATTTATATTGTATATTTTACGGAATGAAATGCAAACGAAAAAGAAAAATCTGATAAAAAAAATATACATCAAATGATTATTAGGAGAAGGGGGGACGTTCTTTATGAGAAAATTATGTAGAAAATGTTGATATTTCAAATGCATATTTGTTAATTAATATAATAATTTAATATGAAAGATGATTGAATTGATATGCTATATGTTATTGATCTTAATCATTTTACAATCCAGTGAAACTTTCACTCATTCTTTATTGTAACATCTATTCATATTTATTCATTATTCTATTTGTTATTTGTTCATTATACTATTATTCGAACGACTGCAATTAGGTTTACTGCTTTTTTCTTTTTTTACGTTCTTTTACACTTCGATTTGAAAATGATATTATTTTTAACTAATAATAAAAGAATTGGTTGATATTATGTGAATATATTTTTATATTATATTATTACTTTTGACTTTTTACTTTTTACTTTTTACTATATTTTTATATAGTATAATATATTTTATTATTTTAATTATTTTTATATTAATATATTTTATTTTATATTTTATATTATATATTATATTTTATAACATTTTATTTTATATAAATATTAAATATAATATTTATTTTTTTTTGTATTTTTTTTTTTTTT
>NW_015148987.1:1059634-1099586 GCF_001465965.1 Polistes dominula | reverse complement strand
ATATATATATATATATATATCAATGATAAATAAAACCATATGCTTATTAACTATATTAATATTATAAATAATGTTTATTAACATTCGTAACTTGTCGATCGTCAAAAAAATATTGTTACATCGTTTTTGATATTTGAATCGTTTTAAACAACTGTGTAAATAATTTCATTTTATCAGTCTGCCACGAGTATATATACATATCTCAAAACTTATACATACATAGTATAATTATTAACAAGGTTAACCTAATTTTCTATGAAATATAAATAAATATCATACTTCTTTCTAGATATAAACATAACAAATTGGTATAATTATGTTCCGTTATCTTTTCAAATTTTCTTTAGTAAGGAAGTAAACTTTAGTGTAAACACAACTTATATGTCAAAAGGTTCTAAGTATTTATTAACATAAACATCGAATTTAAAGAAATATTATTCGTTGAATCTCTTATCTTTGTTTAATAAGTACCTACTTTTAACGAAACACCTTCAAATTATCTCAATAAATTTTGTTAATCGTTATGTTTAATAATTTCAACATACTTTCGTTATAGATAAACTTAAACATATATATATATCTTTGTGTTTGTCTTTCTATAACTTCATATTTTTCTTTCTTTTTACAACGTTTGCATATCACTTTATATCTAGAATCAATTCGTCGTCATAAAGTATATATATATATATACTTTGGGAAGAAGTAAGAAAAAGAAAAAAATAATAAAGAGGAGTAGGAGAAACGTTGTTTAAAAGTTACCGACTCGTACTGTATAAAACGTTCGTGCGTAGAATCGAGAATTGACTAAATCATCTTTCACGACGTTAGATGTGAGTAGTGTTTTAATATAATTGTAAGTTTTTTTTTTTTTTTTATCTGATATCATCGTTAACATCACTCATCACTGTTATCATTATTGCCATCGTTTTACGAAGATTTTTTCTTTATCTCTTGTAAATAATCAAATTTTATTATTCATCGGTTTTTTCTCCTCTTTTTATTTTGAAACATACGTGATCAATTACGCGATTAATTTTTCATACATAAAATAACAATATTGTTGTTATATATATATATATATATGTGTAAAATAAAACAAAAATATATTTTATTGATAATAATAATAAATATAATATATATATAGTATTATAGTAATTATATTGTATTACTTATAATATAATATATATTATATATATTATAATTATATATAATATTTTAATATTTATATATGTATAATATGTGTATTTATAATACACATATATTTATTTTTATATAAGATATTATTTATAAAATTTATATAAAATTTAATATTATAATAATATATTATAATAATAATAACTTATATATAATAATATAATAATATATTATATAATAATAATAAATATAGTATATAATAATAATATAATAATAATAATAAATATGTTATAAATTTTATTGAAAAACAAAACTTTACATTAATGACATTATCATGTGTTACAAAACTGTTATCAATTGTATTATGTTACTCAGTTGAATACCACTACTTGTTTAGTATATATCGCTTATCAATATATTGAAACTAGACTCACGCTTTTCTAATTTATATAAAGTGTATATTAAATAAAGAACGATAGATAGAATAATCGATGAAATATATATATATATATTATATTATAATAAATAATAGAATTTCAACGTACGTTTTTTTTTTTGGAAATTCAACAGTAAATTGATTCGTTGTTTTTTTTATTTTTTTTTATGAAAATCAGTTATAATTTTTTTATTAATTGTTTATATGATTTTCCAAAAAGAAAAATATTTTATTTATTACGAATATTATTTTCATTATACATATGTAACCTTTGACAATTCATATTGACAATAGTCAATAAAAAAAAATTCACAGAGGACAACGAGCTAGTTTAATTGAAGATTTCGATGATGAAGATACATCGAATTTATTTCTCATAATTCAAACTATAATATACATTTTTTTTTTTTGATTAATTAACAATCATTAAAGGTATGTTAAACATTCACAAGGTATGTCACATCAATGACATTCATAAACATTCGTAAATATTCATAAACAAGCGCATCTTGCAATAATTATCTCGATTAATGTATCTCATACATGCATACATACATACATACATACATACATACATACATACATACATATATATACATTACACACTTTACACATTATAAACTAGAATCTTCTATAATTTCATTCAACTGTTGATCAACTATTGGTTCTATTTCATTCTCTCTCTCTCTTTCTCTCTCTCTCTCTCTCTCTTTCCCTATTTTTTCATGTATTTTTTCATAAAGTGTGATTGTTACTGTACCTTAAGAAATTTCACTTTAAAAATAACAAATAAATTAGATAGATGATCATTCAAAGCCGGAAACGAAAGAAACTTTCGAAAGATTAGCGTTCAATAATAAAATAAAAATATAGATAACAAAACACTATCGATCAATATTGTTCTGACGTCAAGCTATTTAAAAGAAGAAGAAAAACCCATGTAATTTGTCATATGACGAATTAGAAAATTTGTTAATAATATTATTCATACGATGAGTGATGAAAAATTACAAAGAAATTGATTAAAAATAGCAAAATTTGACATTACATGATGTCACTTGTGAAATATATAAAAAGTGATGAAAAACAATCATGAATGAAATTAAACAAATTCAATAGGAATGATTAAAAAACACTAACACAATTTTAAAATAATAATAATAATAAGAGAGATTTGCAAACGAAATTAATCAACTAACAAATGATAAATTAATAACTAATTAATAAATTAACAAAAAGTATTGAGAAAATGAAAAACAATTTATAAATCGAATTATGTGATTTCGATGTTGTGCAGAAAAGAAAAAAAGAAAAAATGAAAAAAAAATAAATAAATAAATAAAACGACAATTAATATTAAATCAATCTATTAATTTTTAATACATTTTTTTTATTTTGTTTTTCTTTTTTTTTTTAGAACAACAACCAACAATGATCGGTTGGATATTCGGTCTTATCGCAGTTCTCAGTTATTCAGCGATATGTAACTGCGAGTATAACAATAAATTGAAAATCATTTATTCGTGGAAAGCATTGGAGTTTGCATTTCCGAATCAACGTGCAAGAGAGATAGCAATAAAACAAGGCACTTTCATACCAGGTGCACCAGTACCTATTGATGTGGACATTTATTACGGAGGTTCGAAAGAAATCATATTATTTTCTATTAATTCACATTTGATCGATTATAAATTTAATCTCTTTCTTTTTTTTTTTTCTTTCTTTCTTTCTTTCTTTATAATAATCGTAGCAAAACAAAAAAATAATAATAAAGAGAAAGACTAAGAGAGAGAGAGAGAGAGAGAGAGAAAGTGATATTTATCTTGAAATTTCCAATGACAGTTTTTACATTCGATTTCATTATCGTTATTTCAAAAGTTTATTACTATTATTATTTTGATTAAAAGTATTATTATTTAAAGACACATTCCATATCACGTTACTTTGACATAACTAATAATTAAATAGAGTAATGGAAGCACATGTGTATACACGTAATTATAATTATAAAGTGAATGGCAATGATTAATTATAATTATGATGATTAAATAATCATTTAGTGTAAAAAATAATAATCAATATTATTATCTTTTACATGTGTGTTTTTTTTTCTTTTTCTTTTTTTCTTTTTTCTTTTGGCATATGAGATCTGTGTCAACATATGACAATGATTTATTAAAGACAAAGAAAAAGAGAAAGGTAATGTCATTGGAACATGAGAATGGTCAAGATAGTAATTCTCTTTCATTGGTACGGAAGTTCTATTGTAATAACAAGGTACAACGGCCGAGTCGATGATCTCATTTTAAAAAGTAATTTCTTTTACAGTGAAATTCATCGGTCATATTATCAAATTCGTGATCGGAATTTTGTTAATGTATTTTCTCGTAGCTTGAAAATAATCTAAATTATTAATCAAGTGCTGCAGGAACTTTAGCTAATGTTTAAACCTTTCCAATCATATTTTATTTAATTTCATACATCTTTTTTTTATTTTTTTTTTTTTTTAATACAGAAAATATTAATGTAATGTGTATTTTTTTTCTTTTTTTAATTTTTCTTTTTATAATTATATTAATTATAAAATTAAAATATATATATATATATATACTCTCTTTATTATTATAATTTATATTTTTATATTATATTATTATATTATATTATAAATATAATATAATATAGAAAATTATTTTTAAAATTATAATAATAATTTTTATTTGTAATTTTTATTTTTTTTTTGTAATTTTGTATTTTAATTTTGTTTTAATTAACATATTACATTTGTATATTTGATGAAAATTATTTCAATTTGTTTCTAATATAAATATACAGGGTGTTTGTAAGTAAATAGTACATGTGAGTAAAAAGAGGATGATTCCAATTAAAAATTAAGGCGCAAATTTAGAATTAAATTAATTCGTATATGACATTTTATTTTTTTTTTTTTTTGAGAAAAATAAATTGATTTATCGTGTGTACGCATAATTTTCATTGAAATTGTTCTAAGTGACCACTTTCGGCTTCAATGCAGGCTTCTAGTGTAAACGTTTTATCGTCAATTTTTCCATAAGGTCGTCCATGTAAGATAAGAAGTTTATTATTAACTGTAAATCGTTGAAACAAACAGTCAGTAAAATTATATTCAAAAAGCAACTATCATTCGAAAATAATATAATATTTTGTTCTTATTTTAGTATACAAAAAAAACCATCCCTAAGTTATATTACTTGCACTATTAAAAACATCCTTTATATATTATATACATTTTATATGTGTTACATATATTATACTATATCTAATATTTAGTAATATGATAAATAATTATATGTTATATGTACATATATGATATTTTATAGATATGTTTATACAAATGAACACTCATAAACATCAATCATTTATCTTCTATCTAATCATATAAAATTCATTAAAAAAGATAATTAATTATACAGAGAAACATACATCGATCGTTTTTGTGACGATACCAAGATTTATAAAAGGAGTACCAGTAACCTTTGGATATGTTACTGATGACGTCACTCCAGAGGGAAATCCAATAATTGCACCATATCCTAACTGGGAATCGAATAAAGAAGGCGATTGCAATGCTATCACTAGCGTTTTCAGAGTGGCGGTAATTATTTATTAACAAATTTCATTTTATATTGATATTAAAAATGTTTAATTTGATTTATTTTCTTATTTCTTTTTTTTTCTTTTTTATTATAGATTGATAAATGTCACAGATTATGGATACTCGACACAGGCAAAGTTGGTGACAGACAAATTTGTCGGCCTCAATTGCACGTATATTCCTTGATAAATAACAGACTAATTCATCAATATAAATTTCCACGTGATCAGTTTAAAGATACTTCCCTTTTCATCACACCAATCGTGGACATTCGTAATACCGATGATAAATGTCATGATACTTTTGTTTATATCGCTGATGTGAGTAGCTTTGGCTTATTAGTTTACGATCATCGTCATGATAGATCATGGAGAATAGAAAATAAACTTTTCTATCCTTATCCGCAATATGGGACTTTTAATATTAATGGTGATACCTTCGATCTTATGGATGGCATATTTGGTTTAGCTTTGAGTCCCATTAAACCAAATGGTGATAAAATACTTTATTTCCATTCTTTAGCCAGCAGAGTTGAAGCTTCGGTATCGACATCAATTATCAGGTAAACATTTGAATTTTATTCATGTTGATCTTATTATTATCATTAATAATGTTTACTTGTTGTTATTTTCAATTGTAGAAATTATTCTATTTTTGCTCACAATTCTGAGGCAACACCGAGATCATTCGTACCATTTGAAATGGAAAGATCATCGCAATCTGCAGCCGAAGCAATGAACGATGATGGCGTTCTTTTCTTTGGTCTTTTGTCAGAATTGTCACTTGCTTGTTGGAATAGTAATATTTATCCTGAATATGGTGGAAAGAATATCGAAAAGCTTCTAGTCGATCGAACAAACCTACAATTTCCTTCCGGTTTGAAGGTACGTTAACATTTATTTGCTTTCTTTAACTGTAAAAGTTTTTACATGAAAAACATATGTTTTCCATTTTTTATATATAACATCTATATTTTAATAATTTATTATAAAATATAACGCATTGAAATTTTCAGTTGAAATATTCTAACAAAAATCGAGAAGAAATCTGGATGTTGACGTCATCATTTCAAAGATTCATGACAGGAACATTAAATTCAAACGAGACTAATTTTCGTATAGTAGCTGGTTTCGTTGATGAAATAGTTCGTGGTACTAAATGTCATTCGACTAAATACGAAAATGGGCCAATAACATTTCCAAAATGAAAATTATGGCACCGCGAGAATCATAGACTATATCATCGTCAATGGTCGTCCCATTTTATATGGTCAACTCGTACAACATTACCGATTACATCAGAAGTCATTTTGAATAATCCATCGACGGGATATAGTTTCTTTAGAAATTTCAAATAAATTCGATTTGAATAAAATCGTTGTTTTTTAAAAGTAAAAACAATTGTTTTACTTGTTTTTTTTTATTATAAATCAACTCGCGGTGCTTGTGCGTTTCGTTTATATATTTAATTTATTTTGAACAACTCACGAATGTTGTTCAAAACGTTCGTGTAAATATACATAATATAATTTTTATTTATTTTATACATATATATATATATATATTTGTTGTATATACATATGTATTATAGTTAATCAAAGTGCCAATAAATTTTATCAACTTTTGCTTAAAATAATAATTAGAAATATAAGAGAGAATAATTGTGTAATAGAATTCATTTAACAAAAATAATAAAATCTGTTATTATACAAAATTGTAATTAAATAAAATATTTTATATAGAATAAAATAATAGAAAATATAAGACAATATATAAATATTATTCATGTACTTGTGTTTTTGTTTAATTTAATGTAACTAGATAATAAAAGATCAAGTTATAATTATTAATGCAAAAATTTATCTGTATGTTGCCATGCTTTTCAATTTAAAAATGTGAATGTATTATTAATAATTAAAGTTAAATCCTAAGTTTACTTTTAACAAAATTAACATAAAATAATTGAAAATAATTTCTTTTTTTTTTTTATAAAAAAAAAAAAAAAACTTGTGTATTATTTTCATCGTACAATTAATGTTAATGAATTAAACAGTAATTATTAAGTATGTTTAAATAATGTAACAATTATTAAACGTTCTTCTTGTATACATAAAAATTCATTTGATATTCACACATACGAAAGAAAAATTGTTTTATTTTAAACACTCATTAAGAAAAAGTAATGATTATGATAATTATAATGAAAATGATGTGATAATCAAGGTTAAAATTGCAGAAGATTATAAAATGAAATGAAGTTAGTGCCCAATGAAAATATAAACACACAACATATGTAAATGTATGAATAAAAAGTTTTTATGTAAGTCAATTTACCTTTTAAAATGATCAATCAATCAATTGTCAAAAAAAAAAAAAAAAGGAACCAAATGGGTTATATAAGCTCTTAACGATATACCAAATGTCTCAGTTCGATATTACAAATCTGCCGATTAACTTTCAATACGCACTTACGGAAAAAAGAAAGTATTGGAAATACAATATTTAGAAATTAAAATTGCAAGTAATAATTTCTACTAAGTATTATCGTATAATTTTGTTATTTATATTCAGGTAATTAATGAATTAATTAATTTTGTTTTTTTTTTCATTTTGTTTGACATATTAATTACAAAACTACTTTCTCATATAGAAATTGAATTAAATATATATATTTTTTTTTTAATAGAAAAATGAGAGAAAGAAAGAGAGAGAGAGAGAGAGAGATATTAAATGATAAATGATTATGTTCCATTTTTTAATAATAATTATAAACAAATATAAATAACGATTTTCTCTCAAATAAATAACAAATAATTAAGAAGATAACATCGAAACATAGCTCTTTTAATCAATTTTTCATTATTTATCGCGAAATTTTTATTTATAACCGATTACATTAGTAAAGGTATAAAAAAGTAAAAGTGTTTAGCTTTAAAACGCCTCGAGCAAGTCTGTTTATGATTTTACGATGAGATTTAAGACGGTCGGTTGGTCAGTCGATTGGCAATCGAGAGAAGCGGTCCTTTGCTTTGATGTGAGCTGGTGAAATATATCATTGTGCAGTATACACACACATAATGTAAAATTAAAAAAAAAAAAAACAACAAATAAATAAGTCAACAATTAATTTGAAGTGTTTTATATGTGACTCACGTAAATGTGAAATCGATATAGTGAATTTTAACATTTATTTTTATCGATAGAAATTTTGCAAAAGAAATTCAGTTTTAACATTTACATTTTTTATTATTTTATATATATATATATATATATGAGAAGACTAAGTTTATTTAAAAGTGAAAATATTTCTTAGACAAAAGGGTAATTTTTAATAATTAAATAAATCATGAAAATTACGATCAAACTATGGATTTAATTGTTATAAATTTTGACGATGAACATTAGAAAAAGAATAATTGACAAAAATTGTATTCTCAAATTAAAATTAAACCTACATTTTTTATTTGTTTTTTAAATAATAAAATAAATATTTATATATATGAGAAAACTAAGTTTATTTAAAAGTGAAAATATTTCTTAGTCAGAGAGTAATTTTTAATAATTAAATAAATCATGAAAATGACGATTAAACTATGAATTCAATTGTTATAAATTTTGACGATGAACATTAGAAAAAGAAAAATTGTTATTTCAAATTAAAACTAAATCTAAATTTTGTTCATTATTCATTATTATCATTCATGCTCTGTTAGTGAAGCAAGAAATCATTTGCATTTGTGCCGTTGTAACTGTTCGAACAAAATATAAAGCGAATCTAATTAGAATGATCTATTTTGTGATGTTAATCAGTGCTGACATAACATATAAAAATAATAGTGTTGCGAATGTGACCGAAAGTTAACTTTCAGAGGATACAAACGTCAATTTGAACTATTTAAATTAGGAAAGTGAGTATATAGTGTTTAAAATCTCATCAAGTATTTTATTATGAAAGTAAAACGAATCGTTAAATGATTGATCAGCAATTTTTCTACAAGTCATTGCATGAAATTATGATTAAATCAGTCAGTTAAATTTAATAACAATAATTTTATATATATATATATAGAATATTGACATTTAACGATAACAATTTTCATTTCAAATTCTTATTGATTGTTAACCCTTTAAATGCTGAATACTTTGAATTAAAATGTTTTGTAAGACCGGAATAATTGAAGTTTTTGTTTCTGTGAATATAATTTAATTAATTAATAAAAAATATTAAATTATTTTACATAAATATTAATAAGCACGAATAATTTATTATTAATCAAATTCTAATAATAAATTATATTCAATAATTAAAGTTTTCTGTAAAAATGTAATTTAATTAATAATAATATAAATATTAAATAATATTTTACATAAATATTAATAAACACGTATATATGCTTCGAACGATAAGATTAGTAATTTTTACTAAACGCATATATACGTCTATAGCACTCAAATGATTAAAGTATTATATATATATATATATATATATATATATATATATATATATTGATAAAAAAATTTCATCGAGAAATTGATCAAATTTTTTTGTTCATTATTTACAGTTGTTTTATCATTTGCACTTTAGGTGTTAGTATGAAGAAATATATATGGTGTGTGTGTGTGTAGTTTTTTTTCTCTTTCTATCACTCATTCTGTTTATGGATACTGGATTGCACGTGACGCAAGGAATGTCGGTTTTCTCAACCACAGGTGTTAAAAAAGATGAGAACAAAAAAAACATATACTTCTTAACAGTTACATTTTAATCGTCAATTTCGAATCTATGTACTCGACTGAACTTAACACAATCTGACTATGAATGTAAATTATTATTCTTTTTATTTCATTTTTCTTTTCTTTTTTCTTACAGAGACAGAGAGAGAGAGAGAGAGAGAGATATCCAACGATGAGAAGAAAGAAAAGCGTTAACAGTAGGCCAATGCAATCTAGCAACTATTTTTATAGCTCTCCCAATTATTTCTTTGACTATAAGAAACCAGTCACTTGGACTAATCATGTGGTACATTATCAACAACAAGAACTTTCAAATCAAAAAATTGAACAACGTAACAAAAATCGTAAGTTTATTTTTGGTTTAAATTTTTACTTTGTTCTTCTTTAAGAAATAAGACATTTTTGAAGAATCAGGAAAAAGAAATAATATGTGTTGAGTAGTGTATATATATAATATAATTAAAATAATTAACAATACCCATAAAAAATTATATACCATAAGAGATATTCAAATGAGATCTAATGAATTTCTTAAACAAGAAAACATATTAAATGAAATAACACTATTCTATTATTTCTCTATCTTAATTTACAATCTGAAATAATTGAAGCTTACAATTAAATTTCTCGCTATGAATTTATTAGATTCATGATAGAAATTTAAGCAGAAAGTAGTAATAGACCTTTCTAGTCATTGAAAGATCTCTAGTGAAACATCAAAATGATCTTCTCTTTCTATTTTTTTTCTTTTTTTTTTTTGATATATTAATCTGTTTATTCGACTAAATCGCATAGTTAATGTAAAATCATATTGCTTTCACTACTAATCACTTGAAGAAATGTGCAATCATTTTTTGTAAGTTTGATATATAAATATATATATTGTAATTTTATACATGTGAATGAAATTAATGAAATAAAATTGTAAAAGTAACGTAAATGAATAAATTTGAAAAAATTGTTCTTTTTATGATTTATATTATCATATAAATAATTTGAATATGGAAAACAGACATAGATTTGTTTTTTTTCATTTTTTTTTACTCATGTCAATATCATAATTAACAGTACATATATATATATATTGTAAATAAAAATATTAATATAAATATAATTTATACATATATAATTATATTAATATAAAAATTATAATTAATATACTTATATTAATTATAATATATAATAATGTATTAATATTATTATATAATTATATATTAATATTAAAATAAAAATAAATAAATAAATAAAATAAATAAAAATATTAATATAAATATAATTTATATATATTTATTTATATATATAAAATAATATATTAATATAAATATTTACAGCAATACATACGTTTGATTTACAGAAATACACGGTGTAATAGTATTCGAGGTGCTTCANATTATTATTATTATTATTATTATTATTATTATTATTATTATTTTAATATATATATATATATTAATTATAATATATAATAATATATTAATATTAATATATAATTATATATTAATATTAAAATAAAAATAAATTATATATATTAGAATAAAAATAAATAAAATAAATAAAAATATTAATATAAAAATAAAAATAAAAAAATATTCTTAATTATTTAAATAGTTGAAAATTACGAAAGGAAAGAAAAAAAAGTTTCAAGACACGTACACGTGACTCATTTCTTTAGACCATAATAATAAACCTTTGTATAACAATATAATTTCCGGTGCAACGATTATGCGTGAACGTTAGCAATTATTGTTTGACTGATCATTAATTTTACAGATCAATGAGATGAAGCTTTCGTTAAACTCCTTTCGAAAATTTAAACAAGCTGACTCTCTTTGAGATTTTCTCATATGAGATGTTACTTATTTCTATTACATTAAATATATGAATTTCACCAAAGAGAGAATAATTTGAAGTTGAGATTAATAAAAACGTTTCTTGGTAAAGAAACTTGCTGTCTACTCGTAAAAAAATTTAATATCTCTACTCGCACTTGTTGAAAACCAGTTTTTTTTATTAAGGACAATTATGTAACAGTAAAATATTTGCGCCTTTCTCTGGAATACATACACAATGTGTTCCCTTTTTTTTTTTTTTTTTTTTTTTTCTTAGACACTTCATATATGTATATATTCATAATATATCTTGCAAGAACAAAAAAAATTATATATATAAAAAAAATGAACAATTATTTTGTTTTCTTTTAGAGACAATTATAATAATAATAATAATAATAATAATAATAATGATACTATTTTTTTTTTATGACCAATTTAATCCTATTGTGAAATATATCGAAGAACATATAAAAAGATATCGACATAGATCTCGATTGAAATTGTACCATAACAAAACAAAACAAAACAAAAAATCATTGATATATTTAAATTGAGATATTTGATCAATGGAAGAACTTCGTAAGAAAATAAAGAAAGAAACTTGACATTTCTTTCTCTTAATCTTTTCAATGAGTAAACACGTAGCCTATGGTGACCTATGTAGTAACAATCTGCTCTATTATGATCCGGATTAGTTTGCTATAACGAAAGGGAAAGTTACTAGAGTAAAAAATACAGCGTGTCTCATCGACAATAGGAGAGGCAGATATCTAAGTCACACGATTCGAATAAATACTTTACTAACATTAATTATCAATATGCACATGCAATATGCACATTAGGTTATGCTTCTGATTAAATTAACTCTTGATCTTTATTTGAAATCTCAACAAGTCTAATAAATAATGAAACTAATAAATAAGATGATTCAATTTTATTGATATTCAAATAATTCAAGATAAACGTATTCTAAGTATAAATACTATTATATTATATTATATTATATTATTGCTACGATATTTTCATTAAAATATTATAAAACTTGACTTTAATATCACATTAAACATTTAACTTTAATTCGTAATAATAATAATAATAATAATTAATATAAATATATTATTTTTAACATTAATAGAAAATTGATCAATTTATAAAAAGTTAAATATATTAATAAATTAAGTTATATTAAAAGTTAATATATTAAAGATATAACGAATTATTTGATTGGTTTAATTTATATTAATTAAAAACAAACAAAATTGTATTTATTTTATTTAGTATTAATATAATATTAATATTATTATATTAATACTAAATAATAAATATTAAATATAATAAAATATAAATAATCTTTATATATATATATATATATATATATATATAGATAGTATTAACTAATATTTAGTATTAATTTATTAATATTAAAAACTAATAAATAATAAATAATAGTATTGTTTATTATTTAATTATTATTTAGTATTTTATTATCTTTGATTTATTATTCTATGATAAACGAAGACTTTTATTCTAAAGGAATTTCTATTGACCGAGAAATAAGTGCGACCTTTTCTCAGAAGAAGTGTCACGAATTTCCAACTCCCTTGAATTCGCATTGCTGACCTATAAGCTATCGTCGTTCTCTGTGAAGACACGAGTGAAGATGCTAAAAAAAAAAAAATGAAGGAAAACATCTTCAAAGAGAGGGGATCGGCCATTCTCTCTGCTCTTGTAGTATCGAAGTACTTACGAGTCGTATAGTGAATAGAATATGGCAGTCAGGTATCATCTATGCTCCCATCTCGAACGAAATCGTGTGTACTCCTTGATTTTCTCTCATCGTAAAAGTCTCACTGGAAGTTTGCTTGTTCAAAAACAAGCAAAATCAATTTCGTTATATTATACGTTTTCTCCGAAAAAAAAAAAATTTGATTTCATTTTAAGATCAAAAGTAATTGACATTTCTTTGAAAGTGTTACTTTTTGAAATAAACATCATTCACTTTCGTTAAAATTAACTTATTAATTAATCTGTGAAGAATTATATTTCTCATAGTCGGCCTATCTCGATCATCGATTCATCGAAATTATTGTTATTTATTATACGATAGTTTGTTATTTATTCGTCTTTAAGGTAAGTCAAAATATCTGAAGTTTATAAAATTGGTCACGATTGTTTGAAACATATTATTCATAATATATATATATATATATATATATATAAGATAAAATATAATAATGAATGATTCATTTGTATATTTTTGAAATAAATTAAACATCGAACGAACATAATTCTTGCATAATAAATGTAATATTATTTATACGTGTTTCCTTTTTAAAGAAATTTTTGTTGAAATAAACGAAAACGGAAACAAGATTGCTTCGTTTATTATGTTTCTACGGGAAAGATCAAACATATAAATTACAACATATTACATTGATCATGTTTTTTCAACATTTACCTTATCGATGATCATTAAATAATGTTAAAAAGTATTGCATATATATTTCTATCCCTATGTGGGAGATTTTATGATACACATCTTCGTTAAACAGAACACAAAAGGCAAAGTTCCGATCGATCCATTTTTCAATTAACTTGCGAAATTTTGCTTCAAGCGAAGAGACATTTCATGTGGTTGGTTGCATAACTTCCCTTTATACTTTTACCATACAAGTCGATTTTAACGATTTGGCAAGAGATCTTAAATTTGTTACGTATTCGAAAAGAAAAAATGAAACGTTTACAGGTCACACAGAAATTGACTCTACTATTCGAATATTTTTCAATTTTAATATCAAAGCATTTAATCTATCCTTAATTTTTTTTTTTATATTTATATATATCATTAATAATTAAGTTTAACATCATTAAAAATAAGAATAATTTGTCTAATCGTTCAATAATAAATATAATAATACTACGATGTATATTACTCTATAAATGTTCTTAACTTTTTGTTCTATGAAGTTAATCGTTTTTCGATTTAGTAATTCTATGGACAAATAACAATTTATAAACTTTTTTTTCTGGAATTTTTTTGTTTGCAGGTATGGCCCATGTAATGCCATGGCTTCTTTCAATGTCTCTTCTTGGTTTTCAACAATTTGCAGCTCATCCTAGTGTTGCACCAATTTCACGAGAACTCGAGGCACCTATTTTTCCTCTTAGCGACACGGTACAATCAAATTAAATCCAAAATATTTTTATATTTTTTATATTTCCCGCGCGCGTATCAATCATTAACAAATGATATTCAAATGATACAAAATAAAATCTAATTGTTTATTTCCTATATGCTGATTTATCTATATGTTACTTTAATTAGTCAGCAGGTAATTTGATATCGCACGAAGAATTATCCACTCAAACTTCGTGTAATTCTCATGGGAATTCATTGGAAACTAAATTAATAGGATCAACCGAAAAAAGTAATATCCTTTATGGCTCTACCCCAATTACGATAGGTGGATTTTTCAAACCCCATAATCGTGATAACCCGTTAGCCATTGGCGGTGATGTCTTTAGAAACGAAGCCCATTCGATAAATCAATTGGAATTTCATGGATTTAATTATGATCCAAATAACGAGCCAGTCGAAGACGAATATGTTGGACCAGCGATGAGTCTGGTAAATAATCGATTATCTTTTTCTACTAACAATTATCAATTTTGTGCTAATTTTTATATAGGTGTACGCTTGGTCGACCGTAGACTTTGAATTCGACAGTATCGAGGAACGAGATGAAGCCATATTTAATGGTGATTACATAGCTGAAAATAATTTACCATTAGGATTAGACATTTATGAAAACAAAGTATTCATTACTCTTCCAAAATGGAAGGAAGGAATACCAGTTACATTGGCAACCGTTCCAAGATATTCCCAAACAAAAAGTCCAAAATTGAAACCATATCCTAATTGGGATTGGAATAAATCTGGTTAGTTTTAATATGGATAGACATTATACCTATCGAAATAATTTTGTAATATTTCATTATGTTTTTTGCAGGTAATTGTGATGATCTAACGTCAGTGTTTCGGTTGCAAGTTGACGAATGTGATCGTCTTTGGGTTTTGGATTCTGGAGTGACAAATATTGCGGATAAACCAACGCAGACTTGTCCACCGGCTCTCTTTATTTTCGATCTTCGAACTGATACGTTGATCAGGAAATATACTTTACCACCAGAACAAGTCAAACAAGATTCTTTGTTTACGAATATAGTGGTCGATGTAAGAGATGGAGATTGTGGCGGAGCAGTAGCGTATCTTTCGGATGTCTGGAGATTCGGTATTGTCGTGTATGACTTATACAAAGATTCATCATTCAGATTCGAACATCATTTTTTCTTTCCCGATCCTTTGGCTGCCAAGTACGAGCTCCATGGTATTAAATTTCAATGGACTGATGGAATATTTGGTATTGCACTCAGTCCTATCGATATTCACAACGATAGAACCCTGTTCTTTCATCCCATGTCGAGTTTCAGAGAATTTGCCGTCTCCACGTCTGTCCTTCGAGACAAGAGAATGATCGAGCATAATATTGATAAGTTCATACCGATTGGAAGACCAAGAGCTAAGGATTATGGTCATTCATCAGGTTCCGTTGTTGATAGAAATGGTGTAATGTTCTTTAACATGGTTACTCGTGACTCCGTATGGTGTTGGGACACCAGAAAAGAATATATACCTCAAAATTTAGGTGTCATAGGTACCAGTAACACCTCGTTAGTATTTCCTAACGATATTAAGGTCGATCACGAGGAAAATCAAAGCGTTTGGATGATCTCCAATAGATTACCAATGTATCTTTATGAAAATTTAGATAGTAGCAAGATAAATTTCCGAATCTTCAAGGCACATGTTACGGATGCGGTTAAAGACACTATCTGTGATCCTGATCACGTAGTACCTGATTATGCTCAGGGTTATGACGAAATTTGTTGAATGTTATTAAGAAACTCATGTAAAACCTTTTCTAATTTGACAAAATAAAATGATGAAAATAATTTGGGAAAAAACCTCACTACTTTTCGTAAAAAACCTCACTACTTATCGGAAATACCCTAATTACCCTGCGTAATTATTCAAATGATAATAATATTTTGTTAAAAAAAAATGATAGTAAACAAAAGGAATATTAAATGTCTAAAGATTGATAAATAATATTAGTAAGATATATGAATAAAAAGAAGAAAATTGTAATAAATATTTATAATCAGTGATTCAATCGTTAAATATAAAGTACAAATTCTCTGATAAATTGTCAAGAAAAATCTTCCATCGAGCTACCTTCACTAAAAGATATAGCATTTTCAGATTCAATAGTACTTCTAGTATACGTGGTATCAAAACTATCTCTTATATTTGAGACTTGTGGATTTGCACTTTCTATCGAAACTTGATCATCCTTTTTAACTTCATCAGCAAAATCAATTACACCAATTCTTTCTTGTTCTTCAAATTGATCAAGAAATTCTGTTGCGTTCACCAAATTGGAGGAAACAACAGTGTCACATTTTTTTGGTATTAACTCATCAGAAAAATTTGTCTTAAACATATTATTCGAATGTACTTCGTACAGTCTGTAAGCATATACAGAATTATGCGAGTCTGATTCTCTAGAAAAGAAATATGATCTTAAAAATTCTACATAAAGTGCTAAGATAAAACTGAAGAAAGCTATCAGCACTTTAAAGGATGGTTGATCGAAATTTTCGATCGTCTCACTCCAAGAAAAATCTATTTCTGGATCAACGATATCCATTGTCCTTCTTGTTTCAGTGAATGTAACTTCGCTGTCATATCGATTAACTTCATTTACAGAAGAAGAACTATCAGAAGAAGTTGGTCTTATTGTTAAACCCAAAGACAAATCCTCGTCTTCTCTCACCAAGACATATAAATTAAAAATTCTATCAGTATTCGTAGAATCATATGAACTTTGTAGAATATTATCAAGATCATTAGCATCATTTTTGATTTCTTGATCGTTCGTTAGTGTCAATGTGTTTTCAGCATAAATATCTGTTTCATTATTAGCATAAAAAAGGGATTCATTGTCAACCAATGGCGTACGATGAATATTGTAAAAATTGTCTAAGAACGATATAGATCTTTCGTCATTGATAGATTGAAAATCACGTGGAAAAGTTCGAATGATAATTTCAGGTTTATAAGAGAATGCAGCATGAACCAAGCTTGCTGTCATGTCATCAACTATATTTCTCTGCTGATCAACACAAAGACCGGACGATGCGAGATTTATTTCTCGTACACTGTTTTTACCTAATAAAATACCATGAGAACGTAAATTCGATTGAACGTTTCTTGCGATATCTATTACGTCTAGAAACATATTTCTAACTTGACGATGATCAAAATTATCGATCGATTCAGTTATATCTTCTTGAGTTCTTGAAGAAGATGAAATTGAAGTAAAGTTTGTTATGGAAGAAAATGCATCATCTTTTTCAACACTTGCAATGTCGATCTTGGATTTCTCAATCTTATTCATTTCAGATTCTTTTGGGTTATTTATCATTTTTATTTCTTCTTCTTCTTCTTCTTCTTCTTCTCCTTTAATTATTTTTTTATTTTCTGTATATTCAATCAAATCTTGAAAATTAGACGAATTAGTAGACACATTTTTGTCAGAAATGATGGATTCTGTTGAATTAAAAATCCTCAAATTTTTATTTGAATTCAAATCCAAATTGGTTTGTAAATTTTGATGAGTGAGAAATTCTTTAAAAGGTACACTTATGTCTTGTTTTTCAGTATTACTATTAAATTCAAGGCTATCATTTATATCTTCACTGTTTCTTAAAGGAAGATTCAATTTCATTGTAACTTGATTAGGTCTGTTATATTTCACATGCACTTGACTATCTCTTATTGCCAGAATTCTTCTGAGTTCTTGCTTGAACCAATAACTACCATGACGATCCAAAAGATTCAGCATAATTGCAGCATCCTTATTTTGAATATTTGGTAATCGAGAAGATGACGACGGTTCATTTTCAAGAAAATTCATATTTTCTTTTTCCTCATTTAATTCTTTGTTATTAATATTACTAGCATAGTCGAAAAAAGAATCATTCGTGTTACGTAATTCAATTTCATTGTAGGAATTAAAATGATCTTGATGTATATTAAATTTATACATTTCTTCTTCTCTTTGTATTTGACTGTATTTACTTTTCTTTTTAGAACAAGACATTATTTGCATCGTCAAAAATTTATCATCTATGAAGGAATATATCGTTTTCACTTTCTCTTGTTGTTTTTCTTCCATTTCTCGTTTATCTTCTATCAAAGTTATCTCGTTGTAAGCTCTCAAAGCTTTCATTTCTAACAATTCTCTTTCTCTAGATGATTTCATTAATTTTCTCTTCTTTATCAATGATTCCACGTAATGTTTCGATTGATCAAAGTATTTGAAATTTGTATTATTATCAAACGACGTCTTGACAATTTTATTTTTCGCATTGAATAATCTATGAAGTGATTTCCTTCTAATGTTATTAGAATATGAAGATGATTTCTCGTATTTTGAAGTATCTTCTACTGGCGTAGTATTACAATTTTTACAATAACATGACACATTATTTATATTATCTTTATAGCATTCGTCCTTTTCAATTAGATTCTCAATATTGGATAATTGATTTAAATTGTTATTCGTTGAAAACTTTGAATATATGTTGTGATAATTATGATTAACTTTATTATCGTATTTATAATTGTGTAAACTTTCTGTTGTTTGAATATTAATTCTTTCGTAATTCATATTCTGATTATTATTTAAATCTATTTCATTAATTGAATCATTATTTGGTTGTTCTTCATTTGATTTGATACTTTTATATCTAAAATGATAATACTTCAATGAAATATTATTCTTATTTAAACAGAAACGTTTAAAAAAAATACCTATATTCTGTAAATAAGTCTTGATCTTGAAGATTTAATTCTAAATTTGTTTCTTGTACTTGAGGATTAAATACAAATTCATATTCTGCATCAGTATAACACGTCATTTGTTCTGGCATTTTTAACAATAACTCTGTACTCTTTATATTCCTCGTTGTAATTTGTTCACGATCAAATAAATCCTTTGAACTAGAAGAAGATTTAAACAACGTTTCTTTATAAACATTATTCGTATTGTTAATAAATTCTTCATTAAATCGTAATCGAGGATCCAAAAGTTCATAGATCAGCAATTCTCTGCTATAAGGATTAGTCATGAATTTTTGACAAAATGTTAAGCAGCCCATTGTGGATAAGACACTATTACAAGGAAAAATGTGAGATCGATTGTTGAAAATATAATTGTAATTTCTTCTTATTTCTAAATTAAGTCTTTCGGATGTGTCTTTTACAGAATTTGTTGTTCTTATGTTACCTTTCTCTATAAAAAGAAAAAGAAAATATTTCTAATATATTACATACAGGATAATAAAAGAAAAAATAATATATAATTTATTTATTCTAATCTTATTGTAATAATACACATAACAAATATTTTTACTTAAAACATCATTATCTTCCAATTCTGTATGAATCAAATCTTTCGCACTAGTCTTTGTATTTTCTTGTTCATCAACATTTGTAATTGTAATATTATTTGTGGACAATGTTTTAATGTTATTCAAAGAAATCGTATTTTCCTCTGGAATTTTATTATTTTTTCTTATATTATCAATTTCATGATTAGTTCTACAATAAGCTTCACCTGAAGATTTATCTCTTGTATTTAAAAAGGAAGGACAAATAAAATCAGAAAGGATAGTTTGTTCTTTAAAAGGACATTCTTTCAATTGTTTGTTCCATATGTAAGGAAAACATGGTCTAGACTTGATTATATCTCTCATCAATGGACACACTTTCTTTTTTTTTTTCTTCTTCTTAACAAATTCAAAATTCGTATTTTCTTTCCCATCGATACGATCAATAACCGTATTGGATTCTTTAGGTTGTGTGAATTCCACCAGTTTTATTGGTAATTCAACAATTAATTCATCTTCTGTTTTAACATCATCGATCTTCTCGTCAATCTTTTGGGTCTTACAAGGCTCAGTTTGTTTGAAAATTTCATCACTTTTTTGTTTTACTTCTCTGAACGTTCTTTCAACTTGATTATCATTTGTTTGAAATTTGCACATACTAGTTTTTGTCATCAAGTAATCAATATTAAACGAATCTTTTATCCTGTTATCCTTCAAGGGATCAATTTGTCTTGTTTCAGTTTTCTTTACATATTCTTCTTGAATCTTATTCATTCTAATATTTTCTAATATCCTTTTACGAACTCTAGCACGTGCACTAATCACATCAACATCAGTTAAACCCAAAAGCTTCATACATTTCTCAGCAGGCGTCAAATTATTATTATGAATTATCTGAGAAATAACTTCTTCTGTATCATCAGATGCAAAACTGCTGTTGGTCATCAACGTTGTCAACGATCTAAATATTTTATTATCGTTGTAATCGTTAAAAATCGAACGATAAAAGGCATCATTTAAATTTGGTAAGCTCATGTAATGTCTTCCTGAAGACGAACCGAACGAAGATTCTCTGCTTATTTTCATGTCACTTTCATTAGAAAAAAATAAATCATTTGTAATAGAATATTTTGCTTTCAAAACTTTCCTTATCGTACGAATCTTTTCTATTTTTCTCAACTGTATGTAGGAACATGCAATGGCGTACCAGATATAAGCAGAATTAGCTGTTGAAAATGTTATCTTTGTTTTTTTTTTAATAGATAAATTTATTAAACAGATAATCTATAAATATTAATCTGTATTACGTTAATAAAGATAAATAAAAATCATGCTCACTTAGCGAAAGAAGTTCAACGAGAATAAATTCGATCATACGAAATGAAGAAAATCTTTCTCTACCCCATAACCATATGAATACCATAATGACGATTAATTTTAGGATAAGATTTTGAAAAAAACTCAGGATCAACCATGGTAAAAGTAAATTTGGTCGACTCCACGTTAAAATTGGATAAAAATTGATTATGTAGAAAAATGTATAAACGTAAGCAACGATCTTCCTTGTAATAACAACCCATGTTAAAACTGATTGTAATTAGGAAATAATTATAAATAGAATACACATCGTTTAACAGGTTAAATATAGAATATATTTATCTCAATACTAACTTGTTTTTATCCAATATTCAAAATCTGTATAAAAAATAAGATACTGTTGTGTCAATGATAGATTCCAAATCTTTTCTATTTGTTTGGACCAGTCAAAAGGACGCCATTCTAATGTGCTGTTGAGCTTCGGAATATTATCATCTCGTTATTTACTTTAATAATTTTACAATTATTATTTTCATATGATATATATATATATTTATGATTATACTTAGGACATTGTAAATAGAAAAATATATATATCCAAGCAAGAGTTATTTAAAAAATCTTACCAAACCTAACAAAGTCATTACTAATAATTCCGATTGAAAAGATATTCCTATGTAATGTCCAAAGAATCTTGGCATCCTGCACTTAAAATTTTCAAAGAAATTTAATTTTCTTGATTAAATGATATTATCAAAAATGAATTATCATGTTGCTTAGATTTTTTGGGGGAATTTCGAGATTTTTAAAATAAAAATAATCAATAAAAAAAAAAAAATGATTTAAACAATATCATTCATTGGTGCGTCTTATCTGTCAATCGATACATTCATATGCTTGAATGCAGCGCGTACAACCATTTAAATATCCATTTATAATTAAACTGACACCGCCAGAAGATGTAATAATAATATAATTTAATAGTCTGAATTTTTGAGCGTATCGCAGTTATCATTGATTTGTAAAATCTTTAAAGAAAACTTCACCAAAAGATTCAATGAAAATGAAAGGAATAAAAAACAAAGGAGCATACAAATGAAACGTGTAAGATAAATCATACGATTTATTACAAACATTGCTTACAACTTTACAAAACCACGCAGGTTAAGTTATAAGACTTAAAAAAAATTTCTGTTATCGTCATTTATTAATGAAATTTAATGAAATTATTTTCCATCAAGAACAGGTTCTATTGTCTGTCCTCCACAAATTTGGCCCCAACCAATTAAACGCCAATGCTTTTCAATACGACGCGATAATGCGATCTTTTCATCAATTTCAGTGCATACTGGACTTGTCAAGCTAATTTTAGCTAAATCGGCACGTGTAGCTAAAACTCGACCACCGGTACTAAGAGAACCAATGTTCACTAACAACACTTCGTGTCTAGATAACTTTGGTACCTACGAACAAAAATTATTAATGATATCAAATTATACAAATTATAGATCATAAAAAAAGAAATAATAAATAATAATAATAATAATAATCTTACTCTCGCTCCTTTTTTATCACCCTCGGTTCTAACACCCAACAAACGTTTCAATAGATAGTACGAAATTTCAAGTTCAATAAATATTTTAGGTAATGCCCCAACAGCACCCAATATTTGTCCAACTAAACGATCAGCTCTGCATAAAGTTGGTTCAATTTTCGTTCCAACACCTTCAAGAATTATAAATCATTATACTAATGCTCATTTATTTATCATAATTAAATAGGTTCAATTGATATCATTTACGCTTATATAAATGAAGATATTTTACAAGATTTCTTGTATCACTTCTATACAATTTCTCTGATTTAAACACATATACACGTTAACATTTTATCTTATTCTGGAATCACAGAAAATACAATCCTGTATCTAATGTATCAAGGATATTGCACAAAAGATACTTTTTATTAAGTAATAAAAAAAAGTCATTAATACAGTAAATTGCTTACCTATAAGACCACCCGGAACTGCAAATTGCAATTCATTTTGCTCGGCAAATAGCGAAACAATGCGTGAAAATATTGGACGACATGTTAATTTCCCTTCGCTATCTTTCGATACTAATCCAGGTCGAACTTCGATTTCCATGCCAACCTGTACAAATGTAAAAGTATTCTTTTTCTATTTCTATTATTTATTTAAAATAAATAAAAAAAAAAAAACCAAAAATACTGCTGTAACAAATGAAAACAGAAGAAATAGATGTTAAAAAAAAGGCATGAATCTACTGAATACTGAATACTGAAGTACCTTTAATACACCTCTCAATATGCTTCCTCCTGCTACTCCACCCTTAAGATCATCTACTTCGCAACCGGGCTTATTAACGTCAAAAGATCGGATAACGATCAAACGGGGTTCTGATGTAAAATCTCTAAGTGGAACCGGAATTTTCTTTGTTATGTATTCGCACAATACTTCAATGTTATATTTTAATTGAGCAGATATTGGAATAACAGGAGCTCCTTCCGCAACAGTACCTGATTTATTTAAAATAGAAATTAATTATATAGATAATTATCTTAAGAATAATTCATAATTAATTATAATTTATTTAATTCTTTTGTATTATTATCACATATTTACTATTTATTATTACTATTATATACTATTTAGAGAATTTGTGTATATATATATATATATATATATATTTATAGTATCAATTAAAATTGCTATATAATGTTACCTTGAACGAATTTCAATATTTGTTCATATTGCTCTTTTGCCTGAGCTTCTTTTACTAAATCAATTTTATTTTGCAAAATGATTATATGCTTTAATTTCATGATTTCAATAGCAGCTAAATGCTCAGAAGTTTGGGGTTGTGGACATGACTCATTGCCAGCTAAGTAAAATAAAAGAAATTATTTCAAAAGCTCAAATAAATGAATGATAATTTTGATCTAAATACATTTTTGTTAAGAGATTATAAATGATATACCGATTAAAAGTAACGCTGCGTCCATAACAGCTGCTCCATTAAGCATAGTTGCCATAAGAATATCGTGTCCAGGACAATCTACGAATGAGACATGTCGAACTAATTGAAATCGTCCAGAACAAGCTGGACGCAAGCAGGGGAAGGAATCATCTTTGCTAGATCCTCCTGATATGTAACAAGCTGGCCTTGGACATTTTTCATTATCACACTTATAAATCTTTGCATTTGCATATCCTAAAACAAATTGAAAATTTAAAAGAAGAATTCATTAATGAAATTTATGTCTAATTGAATATAAAGAAGAAAAAAAAGAAATTGATTTTAAAGGAAAATAAAATAAATAAAATCTGATGAGGATGGATGTTTTTTTTTTAATTTATTATATGACAAAAATAATATAAACAATTTAAAGAAAAAGAAAAAAATAATAAGATATGTAACTCTATACATCTACATCAGATAAAGAAAATTATATAAAGCTTATAAAAAATTTATAAAAAATATATTTATATATGTTTAAAATTAAAAAATTCTTTTACGCATCTCTCTCTAAATAATAATAAAAAAAAAGATTATAAAATATTATTTTAGAACTCTCTCTCTCTCTCTCTCTCTCTCTCTCTCTCTCTTCACACTTATGTTTTAAATAATTCTTATAATAATTCATATTATTTATCTGAACAAAAAACATGTGAAAATGACCACATATCAAGATATCATATATAACAAACATACAGTTTTCGTTAGAATTGAATTAATTTTCTATACAAATACATTTTCCTAATCGTATTAATTTACTTTTCTATCCCAATAAAAGCTAAATACATACTTGAGAATATGAAATGGATCCTTATTTTTTAAACGGCCCTTTTATGGTTCCATTTATGCAGTTTATATTTAAGCGCTCTGTTCGTGGAATCTCAATTACCCACACAAATGAAGGGATTACCGTATTACTGCTAATATGATAGATATATTCATAATGTAGATTATTTCTATTTATTTACATAATATTTCATACAAGATATAATAATACGAAAAACATATAAAATATTGCTTTCATCACAAACATTAACATTTACAAAGCGTATGTCATAATGTACCATCGATATTTTTATATTTTTATTTTTTTTATATTTCTTTTCTAATAACGATTAAATCTTGATTAATATTTTTAAAACATTGATTTTACATATAAAAATATAACAATAATTGTAATTATTTATGTTAGTTTGCATTATTATATTCTAATATTCTTAAGATTTGTAAAATTAATTATGTAATATTAAATTGTCACTTATTTATATATTCAACAAAATAAGTACATTATTACATTCGCAAAATACTTAATGATGAAGATATAATATTTTAAATGAGAAAAAATCTTTAAAAAAAAAAAAAAAAGAGTAACTTTACTTATTGAAACTATTTGATGGTACATGATAAAATATCTTAGTGAAATAATTAAACTATAAGCACACGCCAATGTAATCTTTATGATTATAAACAAAAGTTTTCTTTTTATAAATAATTTGTATAATAATTCTTAAAATAAATATTTTCTACAATTCTTAGCACCACACTTGCAAAATACTTTACTAGCAGTACCCAAATCAGGTGAATCTAATTGTGTTTTCATCTCATTTGTTGGAGATGTATCAGTTGTTTTTTTTCCTTTGATATCATCTTCCGTCTCATGCATCATCTTAAAAGGTTGAAACACATAATCAAATGTAACTTCCTCGTTCTTTTGGATATCTTTTGTAGCAAATAATGCGAGTTTTGGTAGATTAGGATCGAGACAATCGATCCAAACGCCATAGACCGCCAAGTTAGGGTCACAGGAATGATTGATAAAATGTGATATGTTACCATATACAGCTGCATCAACCGTATAAAGACATTGATTATCGGTTTCGTTATAATCAAGGTCAAAAAGGTATGTTCTACCTGCAGCATCATATTCTTTGCCACGTTTATCAGCCTCGTCACTTGAAATTACTTCTCCCACATACTGTGTTACAAATGAACCCTTCTTGATACTTTCCAATGTTTTTACACCCCAACCTCTACCATTGTCAGTTTTAAAAATACAAAATTTTCTACGGGTACCACGTTGAATAATACGATTCGGGCAATTGATATCACATTTACATCGCTTGTTGCATTCGTATATTGGTGTACCTGGCTTAACACGAATTTTTCCCTTCGAGGTATATGGGAAAGTACTATCATTTTGTACAAAACAACATTTTGTATTAGAACCACAATTAATACAATTGCAACCAATTGGAGGATCTTCGGGTATTACTACACCCTCACCGGGAAGATATTCTTCGATATAAAAAAAATTTTCTGGTGGGCCTTCAAGATCTACTAAATTTTCTACTAATATCAATGGTTTATGTTTACTGATACTATTCATCTCGTTTTGCCAGTCTTTTAATAATTCTAATTGTTCCCTTCTTAAGTCGCAGAACATAAATCGTAAGATTTCCTCTTTAATGTTCTTCTCTGATTGTCTTCGTTTTACTTTATTAAGTTTAAAAAAATTACTTATATTAGCGTAAAGAGTATGTTCTTCTATTGAATTACAATCAATTGATTCTCCTTTTTTTCTGATTATCTGTAAATATTGGTGAACGTCTTGCTTCGTTGGATTAAAATCAAGTTCTTTTTTAAATCTGTTCAATAATCTGGACCTTCTATTCTCAAACTTCTCCAAAAGTTGGTTGCAATTAGTTAGATTCTCTAATGGTTCCCATGTATTATAATCCTTGGACCAATCTTTCCACTTAACTAAATATAACGTAACACCATTTATTCTTGTTTTATTTAAAATTTCCTCCACTTCCCAAATTTTATTTTCAGAACTTTTTACTTTGTCATTATTATAATACAGATTATTGTGTTTAATATCTTTTAAAACAATTCGTAGTTCTTTCAATTTAAATTTTGCATAATCACGCTTTTTTGGAGTGTCAGATTTTGTGGTTTTTTTGTTATGTGCATCAGTATTTGATAAATAAAAATTTTCAACGTTTCGATTATTCATATCAAATATATTAGATCTTGTATTTTCTTTACTTAAATTAAGATGTAAATTAGCACTATCTTCTTCACTGTCGTCTGGATGTAAAGTGGATTTTTCATCAATTTTTGGTTTCTTCGAGCATAGTTGGTTGTTTTCAGGAGAAAGCGATCTTTTATCAGGTATGGAAGAGCTTTCATCAGGTATATCTGCTTGTTCCTTACTGCATCTCTCAACTGGATGGTCTGTAATGCCAAACATTTAAACGACGTCATTCACTCCGATTTCAAGAGAGTTCCATGTTTTAAGTTATTCTGTACAATTGTGTGTAATCGTTTTTAAACGTCATATTACCATCATCTTTAAACACCATTTTAATCCTCTTCAATCTTCCATGCATTTAGATAATTATTTATTATTTTCATTATATTTTAATAAAGCTTTATATCCATTTTTTTTTTTTTTTACAATAACCATTTTTATCAATACAATCAACGGGATATATTTGATTATATTATATAAATAAGAATATTATCTTTTTATAGATTTTATTTTATAATAAAATAAAAATGAATGTAAATATCGATATATATTTCAATTGAAAACTTTATTTTTATTTCGTCAAATTTAATTTTGTTATAAAAATTATAAAAATTATTATCGACAAATATATATATATATATATATATTATATATATATATATAAATAATATATAATATAACATATATATGTAAACACTTAATATATACTTAAAAAATCATCGAAAATAAATCTAGGATTTTTCCGAATGAATAAATAAAAATTATTTCCAAATATTTCAAAGGGAAATAATTTTTATGACAATTTCAAAATACATCAAATTGATCAGTATTTTTTCCGTAGTTACACACATTTTCGACAAATACTAAAAGAGTTTATTAACACTATGTCGTTCGGTGTCTTCTGAAAATGATCAGACAATTGCCACTGACATCACATTAGTGTCCTATGCAAAACTACTGAACAAATGCCAATGACACCAAACGTTGGTCAGTCCAGAGAATCCAAGAAAAGAATCCAAATTACAATTATGCGAACGGCATAGTGTTAATTATGCTGCAATTATCTCAGTTATTTCATTATTATTACATTAAATATAACATTTTTACCGGATAATTTAGCTGAAAAAATACTTCTATCTGTACTTACCTTATATTCATTATATTCAAACATAACTCACACTTTTAATCACTTTTTTTTAACCATAATAAAGAATATTATTTATAAATTATTAAATGTATTGCAAAATAACAAGAATCAATTTAGGCAATGTGTAATTTGAAAAATACCCTAAATACTCTATCAACTACAATTTTTGGTACACGTACTCATATACGAAATATCTTTAAATTATTAAAAGTTAGGTTTCACAAATGCTATTATACTACATTTGTTCACATACACGATGTTCTAATTTTTTGGTTTTTTTTTTTTTTCATAAATATTTTACCAGTACATTCAATAAGTTAAAAAAAACAAGTCATATAAAACACGTACAAGAATAAATAAATGTTTAAAAAAAAAATGGAATATATAACTTGTACATTTTTATTTCAACCGGTAGTGTAAATGTTGCTACTTACATCATAAGAAATTTGTTTTAAAAGTTTATCATATTTAAAATATATAAAAAGAATCGCGTAAATTATTAAATATTAATATCTATTCCGTATGAATAAATATTTTCTTTAATAAAATAAACATTTGATAATGATTAAGTAATTAATAAATGTATAGTAATACATAATTGTGTTTATCAAAACATTATTTTGAATAAACCAATAATAAAATAGTAAACATATCAACTCCTTTGAACAAACAAAAAATATATAAACATCTTTTAAAAAGTTAATACTATTAACAACAAAATTGTATAAAAATAATCATTTGAAATAGATTAAAATTTAAATTAAACTTATACTCACCAAGTTTTATAGTGATATTTCTTTCTAATTCATTTTTAAAGCGTACAGTTTGCACACCTGAGATTGCTTTAACAATCGTAGATTTTCCATGTGCTACATGACCAATGGTACCTAAAAAACATAAATACATAATTAATAATTAAACAATTTTTAGCTCCAACAAAAAGAAAATTGTTTCTATGTGTTAGATTGAGAACAGTTTAACCTACCCATGTGTTATTTTTTTTTTTTTTTTTTTTTTTACTTTATGATGCAATACTTTATTATTTACATAAAGTTACTAGAATATTTTAATTTCGTTACCATATTTTTGTATCACTTACCAATATTTATTGTAGCTTGTCTGCTAATAACTTCACGAGATAAAGCCGTTAATGTACTGACATCCTAAAATTTATACCAAAAAAAAACTGATTTATTTAATTATATAACAAAACATATGTTATAGATACAGATTTTTAATAATATAGTATAATATAACAGTAATAGTAATAATAATAATAATAATAATAATAATAATAATAATAATAATAATAATAATAATAATTAAACCACGGTATGGTACTATAAACAACATAAATAATAAGTTTTATTTAAAAATTGAATAATTAATTAATTATGTTAGTAATTTTTAAGAAAAGCATATAATATTAACGAATCTTATCATAGTTATAGATACAGTGACTCCCAAAAAAATTCTTAATTTTAATTCACCTATTGAAAAAATAAAAATCTGTTGAATTTATCTTTTTAATTCATTCTGTAATATTATAGCATACGGTATCGGATTACTAAAAGAAGGTTAACACATATACTTAATATATATCTGAATACTTTCGTAAGCAAAAACTGTAACATTATTTTATTCTATTAAATATATATATATATATTTTTTTTTTTTTTTTTAAATAAATTATATATGTTTATCAAGATTATTAAATAATCTATTGCTATAAAGAATAATCAGGATGATTATTACATTATACAAAACCAAAATATGAAGTTAATAATTAAGTCATTATAGTACTTGTCCGAATATTTTGGGGCGTCGCTGTTTTTATCAAAAAATGAAAAGTAAGGTTATGTTAAACACAGTACGCGTGGACAAAACAACCATTATATATAAATTTATGAATATAATTTCACTTACAAGCTTTGAAAGATCCTGTTTATATAAATTTGGTTGGCCAGTTGTCACGCCTATTCCTTCTTCACCCCCCATAGTTGTTAATAATACAATTTATAATAAATTATTAACGCGCGAGGTTCACTGTTAAATAAACTTAAAGGAACCTTGCGCCTAGCTTAAAATGAACTATAGAAAAAAAAATCCACTGGAATGAGTCAATAGATACAAATCGTAAATGGTCTAACCGGAAATCCAATGAAATACTAACACACTGAAAATAACTTTTACTAGCCGGAAATCAAATGTTTAATGTAATTTAAGATATCATATATAATATTTTTGATTAATAGTAATTGTTAGCACACACAATAATAATATAAGTAGATCTTTTGATAATATATCAATAAATAAATTATTTGTCCAGAATAATAAAGAAATTTGCGAAATATATAAATACCAATTTCTATGTAAATTTCCGTTAGTTTTCTTTTAATTTTGAATGATAAAATATTAAATGATTCTTTTTATACAAAATTATTTGCAGTTAAATAATAATCACACTTATTTTCATCATTGAATTATGATAATAAAGAGGATTTTCAATTTCATTAAATCAAATGTGTGTGAAATATTTTATAATTTGTAGGAATTATAAAACTGATGTGTTAAGGTTATTTCTAATATTGAGCATAGGGACATTTAACAGTGATATTGTAATAGTTGGTAGTATTGATTTTATTACTACTATTATTGCTAGTAAAAAAAAAAATTTAACATCCTTTTTTCATTTTCTATTAAATTTAACTTTGAATTTCAAATGATCATTTGAAATTCTTTACTTAAGGTGCATAACTGAAGACATTTGAATTTTTCAGATTTTTTAAATCTATCCTGCACAAAATTATAGTGCCATAACCTAGAAAATGATTTGCAACAATGTTCTTAGAAAAGTTGTTGAAAACTTTGTAAAAAATATAGGACAGTATTCTAACAAAAGATTTTTAAGAAGTCTTCCAAACCATGAATTAAAAAATGAGAAATTATCAGAGAAAGAAGATATGGTAAAAAATATAATTAGTTAGAAACAACTGTAATTGTATTTTTGTCTTACTTTGTATTATCATCTTATTAAATTTATCATTTATTGCAGCCCGATTTAAGAGAAAATCCGTATAAAAAAGAAAAACAACAATGTTTATTATGCAAATTAAATATAGAACCAAATTATAAAAATGTACGATTGCTATCACAGTTTCAAAGTAGATACACCGGACGAATTTATGGAAAGCATATAACAGGTTTATGTACAAATAAACAACAAAAAGTTGAGACAGAAATCTTAAAAGCACAAAATGCTGGTAAAATTGATGAACCTGTTATTATTATTATTATTATTAACAATTTATTAAGAACTAAAAAAAAATGTTGATTAGTTAATCACTTATATTTTATAAATATTTCTTTTTAAGGTTTAATGGGATATTTTACAAAAGATCCAAGATATGTAAACGACCCACCATTATTTAATCCTGATCGTCCACTGAGACCGCATAAATATTAACGAAAGATATAGACTTTATAAATTTTGTTAACAACAAAATAGTAATTTTAATATTATACATAAGTTACTATAATAAGATTAACAAAAAATATATGACATTTCATTATTTAATAAACATGTCATTCTCTGTAGAATAATTTACTAAAGTCTTAGGTATACCCAACGTTGACAATATTTCTTCCATAGTCATTACCTGTCCTCGTTTACTTTCTAAATCTTTCTGTAATCTTTCCAGAGCATCCTGACAAGCAAATCTCCACTGTTTAATATCCGCTTCCAAATCAGTGGAATTGTTCTTAAAATATTTAATAAATAAGTTACATTTAATATTATTAAAAAATTATAATGTAATACTATAAAATTCATACCTTTTTACAGTATGAAATTTCGTTTTTTAAGATCTCTATATTTTTCTGTTTTTTTATTATTCTCTTTTCTAATTCTTCTAAATCATTTGGAAATACGTTTATGCTTTCATCAATTTTCACATTTTTCACATCTTCTTCTTCAACATCAAGTCGTATTTTTTTAGTAAAAATCAATTCTCGTGACAATTTTCTCTTAGTAGTATCCCTATTTGATATTAAATATGAAACTATTTATATAATAAATATTATACATATATTTAAAATATAATTCCTTAAGATTTTACTTACACTTGTGATTTATTTACTTTTTCCGAGCTTTCAATATTAGATTTACGTTTAGGAGTAACATCATGATTGTTATTAAATAATGAACGAAATGGTTTGTTTACTGCTGGACTGTTTTTCAATTTCATATGTGCGGAAGTTGTGGTCTTTTCACACATTTTGTAATAATTAATTTGTTATTGTTTATTTAATACATAACTTATTAAAAACTAATACTGACTTTTGAAATAATTCAAATAATATACATATAATCAATATTATATGAAATTAATTCTAAATTATAGATTCAAGAAAATATACTTGTTACTGAATTTCACAAGTCAATTTAATTTCAAATAATTTACGTATAGGTTAAGTAACGAATAGTCTGCAACCAATCAGCGTTGTGTGACATATAACGACATTAAAACGCGCATCCAATCTGTTATGTTTTATTCTGTCCTCTTAAGGTTATTTGTGTCGGTTTTCTTTTGCCGATAAAAATATTAATCAGAAACGTTATTAAGTGAATTATTAAATAATACAAAAGTTTAACATTTATTTTGTAAGTATATAAATCTTATTATATTGATTAATATATGTAATTATATTTCAAAATAATATTGTAATATTTGAAGGTTATTCAAATTCCATGAATTAAACATCTTTTTTGATTAGATATAATTATTTCTTATAGTTATAAATTCTATTGTTTATATGTAATAATAATAATAATAATAATCTTTTTCAGTAATTATGGATATCAGACCAAATAATACAATTTACATAAATAATTTAAATGAAAAGGTAAAGAAAGAAGAATTAAGAAAATCTTTATATGCTATATTTTCTCAATTTGGACAGATATTAGATATTGTAGCATTAAAAACTTTAAAAATGCGCGGTCAGGCATTTGTAATTTTTAAAGAAATAGCAAGTGCGACGAATGCTTTAAGATCTATGCAAGGATTTCCTTTTTATGATAAACCAATGGTATGTATATTATTTAAATATTTACAAAAAAAAAAAAAAGAAGAAGCTTTATTATATATTATAATTGCTTTATATTTTCAGAGGATACAGTATGCAAAGACGGATAGTGACTTAATTGCTAAAATGAAAGGTACTTTCGCAGAACGTCCTAAAAAACCAAAACGTGTATTACCAGCTGCAGATGAGGAAGCAAAACGTGCAAAGAAACGTGCTAAAGAACAAGCAAAACATTCACAGCAAATTGGATATCATCCTGGAGTACCACAACATCCAGGATTAGTTAATACAGCTGTACCTGAACAACCACCGAATCAAATTTTGTTCCTTACAAATCTTCCTGACGAAACTAGTGAAATGATGTTATCTATGCTTTTTAATCAATTTCCTGGTTTTAAAGAAGTTCGTTTAGTGCCAAATCGGCATGACATTGCTTTTGTAGAATTTGAAAATGAGGTTCAATCTGGTGCAGCTAAAGATGCACTTCAAGGATTTAAGATTACACCTTCGCATGCAATGAAAATATCTTTTGCTAAGAAATAATGAATTTAAGTACCTTAATCTTAAAGTAATTGATTAAAATAAAAAGTACGTGTAATCATTAAATATAGAAATAATGAAAAAATTATCAAACTCGATATGTAGTTATATTTCAATAAGTTTTATACAATACAGTTTCTTGAACATAAGAAATATTTATAATTATTAATACAATATTTATTATTTATAATTAGTATGTAAATAATCAATCATCCTAAAGATCATATTTAGAGCATTTTCCATTACATGACAGAGAAATACACGATTTTATTTCAAAATATCTTCTTTTGATAATTTTTTGTTTTTACAATAATGTTACATTTTTCTTTACAAAGATTATTATACATATAAAAAATGATGAATTTTATAAACAAAATAAGAGATAATTTAAATAGAAGAGAATAAAAATATTTTATAATTGTTGATTGAATATAGTGCCATCTAGATTGAGTAAAGCATATTTTTTTAAAGTTCAACACATGCAAAAATGCAATAGAAATATTTTTTAATATTTCAAAATAGAAAATCAATCAATCAAAAATAAAAAATAAAAAGAAGAAATTCGTGTACTTTTTAAAAATATTATCAGTAAAATTTAATTTTAAAACAAATTTGTAACAATACATGTAATTTTTTAAATGAATTATCTATTCAAGAAGAAAATCTGTTTTATCTTCAATAATTATCGAGCGAGCATTGCATCAAACTTGTGCATCGTGTTCAAAAATGTAACTGCAGTTAGCAGTCTTGAATATACTATAATCAATGCTTACTATTTTGTGAGATGATACCATCTCTGGTTATATGATTCAGTGATACTGTAGTTGTTCTGTCATTTGGTCACACACGCTTACTTTACTTTTTCTATTCTTATATTAGATTTTGGTCCTGTCAATATTTATTTATTATTCGTATTGATTTTTATAAATTTAGTCATAAGAGATTAAAAATTTTATTTTTATTTTTTATTTTCTACTTAATAAATCGAAAATATGCCGGTGTTTCACACAAAGACTATAGAAAGTATTCTTGAACCTGTCGCACAGCAGGTAAGCTATTTTATGATAAATGGTTACATTTAATCTTTGAATACAATTGATTTTTTCAAATCTTTTTATATATACATATACCTGTTTAGATTTGACACTAATGAAAATTATATACATGTATATATATATATATATATATATATATATATATATACATTATACTTACATACATGTATGCATACATATGTATATATATATGTATATACATTATACTACATACATACATGCATGTATGCATACATATGTATATATATGTATATACACACCCAAAGATTTATAATTAAAACATTAAAACTAAAAAATAAATGAATCAATGTTTCATCATTCAATTTTGAATTATTCCATCAACTTGTATTACAATAATTCTTGATATAATACTATTTCTTAAATTTACCCAGTAACACTTGTGTTACTTTATATAGAACTGTGACATCATCCTGTGGTCATGGAAGAGAAGTACTAAATTTACTTTTAAGATTGTACCATGTACTTACATGATTTATGAAATCTAATCTATCTTTTCAAATTAAACATTATATATTTATATGAAAAAGACATAAACAATTGACACTTTTAAAAATAAAATATTATATAATAGTAAATGATTGTATATATTTAAAACAAGAATAATTATAACAGCTATACATACTTTCAAAAATATTATTTTAATGAACAAAAATAATTGTATATTATAAAATAGTAAATATTTTAAATTTTAATGATACCATGATATATATTATACATTTCGTATGATCCCCAACATAATTCTCCCTCTTCTTCTAGAAATAGCCATAGAACATTAAAAGACCTTGATGCCTACTAGATTTATGAAAATGAAACTCTGAACCTTACCAAAAATGGTATCAGCTGATTAACATGATGCATAAATTAAATCTCTCTTCATAAAATTCCATTAATGTTGCATAGTATAATTTGTAATTGTTTAAACAGAATTACAATATATGTTTGTTTATTAAAATTAATAAAAAGAAAAATTGTATACTATAATGCATAAGTATGTGAATAGAAATAAACAAACATACATATATATGCATATAAAAAAATATATTCTAACAATATTATGTTTTTATATGTTGGAAATTAAATTCAAAGAATTTTTTAATTATTCGTATAATATTTGGTCTCTAGGTTTCAAGACTTGTCATTTTACATGAAGAAGCTGAAGATGGAAATGCAATGCCAGATTTGGGAAGGCCTGTACAGGCAGTTAGTATGGCGGTGACTAATTTGATAAAAGTAAGTTTTAAATCTATTTATAGAAAATTTTGTTAAAAAAGTCAAATATTAAATATAATATAATTAAATTTCACAGGTTGGCAAAGAAACAATAAATTCTTCAGATGATGCTTTACTTAAGCAAGATATGCCTGCAGCATTGCAACGTGTTGAGGGTGCTTCTCGTCTTTTAGAGGAAGCATCTGCAATGTTAAAACAAGATCCTTATTCTGGACCTGCTAGGTAAATAATAAATATAGAAATATTGTACAGAATATCTTGAAATGTATGATATGTTTCTTTTATAGAAAAAAACTGATAGAAGGTTCTCGTGGTATCTTGCAAGGAACTAGTTCCTTATTGTTATGTTTTGATGAAAGTGAAGTACGAAAAATAATAAGAGAATGCAAACGAGTTTTGGATTATTTGGCTGTTACTGAAGTCATTGAAACAATGGAAGATTTGGTTCATTTTCTTAAAAATTTAAGTCCATGCTTAAGTAAAGTATCGAGAGAAGTAAGCGCTCGTGAAAAAGAATTAACTCATCAAGTTCATAGAGAAATTCTCGTACGATGTTTAGATCAGGTAATTATTTGCCTTATTATTATGAGAAATTAATAAATATGATATGATATTATTTTATTTGAAATATTATATATCTACAGGTGAAAACTTTAGCACCAATCCTCATCTGTTCTATGAAAATTTTTATTCACATCATTTCCCAAGGTGGAAAAGGAGCTGAAGAAGCAGCAGAAAATCGTAATTACTTAAGTGGACGAATGTCTGATGAACTTAATGAAATAATCAGAGTTTTACAATTGACAACATATGACGAAGAAGAATGGGATGCTGATCAATTAACAGTATGATTTATTTGATTATATTATTATTCACTAATTATAAAATAACTAAAGTTTATTATGAAATTTTTATATTAGGTCTTGAAAAAGGCACAAAGTGCTATAGAATCTAGAATACGTGCTGCATATGATTGGTTGGATGATGGACTCGCTTTGCGTGGAGGCGTAGGAGAAAAAAGTCTTAGACAAATAGTAGAACAAGCATCGAGATTAGCTGAACGATATCTTTCTCCTTCTCAAGCAGAACCACTGTCAAAGTTAGCTTCACAAATAGTTACTATGACAGAAGCTTTATGCGAACTACGTCAGAGTGAAAAAGGTTTGATTATACATTTACTTACATACATTTATTAATGTATGATGCACTATTATAATGATTTTAATTATTTCAGGAACTACACCTCAAGCAGAAGCTTTGGCACGTGGTATTAAGGAAAAATTAAATGAATTACGCAGTTGCGTGGCATCTGCTTTGGTAGCTGCTGATAAATCAGGAACAGCTCAAACTGCACATACTGTAGCAGGTCGTTTAGAACAAGCTAATAAGTGGCTCCTAAATCCACAACAAGATGATAAAGGACTTGGTCAAAAAGCTATAGCTTTGATAATACATGAAGGCAAAAAGGTATGTCAATTGTATATAATTATTAGCATGCTTAGATCGTGATTATATTAAATAAAATTATTCATAATGAACATGCTTTTTTTTCGTTGCTATCCTTAATAATAATATTTTACATCCAATAATAATTTTTTTAAGATAAAGTACCAAAGAGACATTTATTTTTTAATATTTTTTTGTTTGTTTAATGTGTATGAATTGTAATATAATGTTTGATATTATGTATGATACAAATTGAGTAATGTCAATCCCTCTAATTGCTTTATTTTTTACGTATATAAGATTTAATTTTTTGCTTGAATGCTTCGAATGGAAAGAACCAACAGCATGTAGCAAATGTAAGTCATGAATAAATTTATATTACAGTGTCAAAATGTATTAGATCTTAAATAGGTATATTTATATGATGTCTGATATCTTGAAAGATTTCAATATTTTCAAATCTTTTTTTTTTTAATCAACACAATTGTAAAATTTAGGTTGCTGAAGGTTTACCTGGCATACATAAAGTAGAGATTTTACAATTATGTGATGAAGTTGATAATTTATCTCATCAACTTGGAGATTTATGTGCTCATGGTCAAGGAAATACGCCAAGAGCTCAAGAAATCGCACGTCAATTATCGCTTAAATTATATGAGCTAAAGAATAGAATACAACAAGCTGTTGTATCGCGAGTGGTTGAAGATTTCATCGATATTACAACACCTTTAAGACAATTTACCGACGCTGTTCTGACACCAGAAGGTGATCCTGACAGAGACCAATACTTTAATGCTAAAACTCATGCTCTTCAAACATTTTCTAATAGAGCAGCAAAAACAGCTAGGATGGTTGCAGCTGGTGGTATGTAGCATCATCATTATATTATGTGTGATTTATTGTTTTATTTCATAAATAATTATAGGAAGTGGAGGCAATAAGAAATTGGCTGAGGCATTAGCTGCGAGTGCTTCACAAGTTGAATCATTAACACCTCAATTAGTTAATGCTGGTCGAATTCGCATGACTTATCCGGATAGCAAAGCAGCCGATGAACATTTTGAAAATCTTAGACAACAATATGCTGAAACTATGCAACGAACAAGAGCATTGTGCGATGAAGCAACCGATAGTGGCGATTTTATTAGAACTTCAGAAGAACAAATGCAAAAGCATACATATCTTTGTGAAGAAGCTATTGCAAAATCTTATCCACAACAAATGGTTGATAATACAGCAGCTATTGCAAGATTAGCTGATAGGGTAATACTCGTAGCTAAACAAGAAAGTGATAATAGTGAGGATCCTGCTTTCATTCAAAGAGTTAATCAAGCAACTGATGCTCTACAAAATAGTGAGTTATTATATTGTATAATTTAAAATTGAGTGCCTTTTGTGTGTCGACAATATTTAATCAACTTCGTAATACAGGTATTGCCCCAATGATCCACAGTGCAAAATATGTTACTATCAATTTCAATGATAACACTGGGGCACATCATTGGAGAGAACACAACCGTGCTGTAAGTGTTATTTCTATAATAAAAATTATATTATATATATATATACACACAAATATTCCTCATGTAATAACTGTTGTACTTTTATTACTTACAATCACATAGCTTTTATCCAATGTTGGACAAGTACACAAGGCTATTGTAGTACATCCAGATTTGGTTCAACCACCAGCAATGTCTCAATTGCATATCACCGATGGTACGTATTATATTATCAATTATTTAATATTCAC
>NW_015148987.1:1005245-1059629 GCF_001465965.1 Polistes dominula | reverse complement strand
TTTTTTTTTTTTTTTTTTTTTTTAGTAGAGATAGATATTCTTTTATTAAAAAAAAAAGAGTATTAGAATAGTAATTGATTGCATTAAAATGAATGCATCATTTTCATGATCATTATTTCATATATTTTTTGTATATAAATGAAAATATTAATTATTAACAAAAATCAAGCATGGATTAGAAACGCAGTAGAAAAAAAAAAAAAGAAAAGAAAAAATACATAAATTCTCTAAACATATATTTTATTATATTAATTATATAAATTATAGCTTATATATAGTCAGGTGAAGGAGTAGTGGCTAATAAGTAACATAACTACATAGTAGACTTTTACTATACAACTGTTTTTCAAAATGTACATAATATAAAATTAAAATATGCATATATATCTTATTCTACTTCCAACACAGACTTCAATGAATATTGATGAAATGATATTACACTTTGTTTTTAAAATACGAAATTATTTGCAGCAAATAAAATTTGTTAAAATGTAAATTTTACGGGATAATATAAGAAATTTAATATGTTCTTTACAGAGGAACAAATGCCAAGTCAACAATATAATTACTTCACAGATAAAGGTACTTATTATATAGGCATGAAATTATGCATGATCATTTATTTTATGTGATATCAATTTGATATATATCACAAGAAAGTTATAATAAAATAGTATGAGAAGAAAAATAATCTATAATCTTATAGATTAAGAAAAAAGTAAACGTTTTCGTAAATATTTTTGAAATGATAGTTGGTCAGCCTTTGAGAAATCAACCCTCACCCAGCAATTTACGCGTGATCAGCCCCACACTAGGTTCAAATAAACCACAACATCGTTCTGTCAGTCCGTTACCAAAATGGGCACGTGGAGGTATTTACAGATAGTATAAAAAAAAAGAAAAAAAAAAAAAAAAGAATAGAAATTGTAAATTCTATAAACGACAAGTTATTTAAAATTGAAATTAACTATATTCTCTTGTCAGGAGATAATCCAGATCTCCTGTATCAAGAACTGGCTTCTGAAAACGAGTTGGAAAAGTCAATTAGTGCTGGAGGTAAATCAACAAAATTGTTCTCGAAAAACAAAAAGAATGATTACATCGTTAGGATTAATTTTTTCTTTATTTGTTGTTTATTAAGCATGTGTTCAGATCTGAAAGGGAATATATACTTGACATGATGTATAATTTGTACATTTTTTTAAAAAATAGTAACACAAATGAATCTTAAATTATTTGCAATTACTTTTTATGCAATATATAAGATTCAAATGTGATTTAAAGAAAAACAGTTTCACTAATATTTCATTATTTATTTCATTTTCATATCATTAATTCGTGCATACTAATTTTATATGTATAGAAACATTTAATATCATTTATCATTAATTTCAATCAATGCTTTTATTTCTTTCCTCTGACTAAAATAGCTATCCATAATAAAATTCATTAACGTAACTAATAAATATTTATTAATTTTGTATGATGTATATAAACTATATGGTTTTTCTTCATTTTTATGCTACATGGAATTATCTAGGCTACATTGATTATTATGATGATGGTAATTACTAATGTATTTATTAATGGAAGCGATTTATCTAACATAATAATTTAACAATAGCATGAGAGAAGATATTGAATATTTATGTTTCAGTTTCTTTATAGAACAATATTATTCATTTCAAGATCGTGGTGATACGAAACTTGGAAATGTTTGCAATATTGGGTTTCCTTATGTTTTTTTTCTTATTTCTTATAAACTTATAAATTATTTCATGTTTTCATATTATAACAATATTATTTATAATATTGCAAACAAACATATTGTGAGTTATTATTGTGAAATTTTATTGCAATAAAATTGTTATTTCTAACAGAAGTAGCACCACCACGTCCACCATTACCTGGTGGTGATATTCCGCCACCAAGACCTCCACCTCCAGAAACGGATGATGAAGATGAAATGTTTATGCATGCACCTCAACCAAATCAACCAATAATGGTATGTATATTTTCAATTGTTCAATATTATTTTAAAATGTATTGTAAATAAGAAAAATCACAGTTAAGAAATTCTTAATTATAGATGGCTGCACACGGATTGCATCAAGAAGTACGACAGTGGTCAAGCAAGGATAATGAAATTATTGCTGCAGCTAAAAAAATGGCTGTATTGATGGGTAAATTATCTGGTTTAGTTAGAGGAGAAGGTGGAAATAAAAGAGATCTTATAGCTTGTGCTAAAGCTATAGCTGAAGCTTCTCAGGAAGTAACACGTCTTGCAAAAGAACTTGCAAGAGAATGTACTGATAAACGTATTCGTACGGTATGTATATAATCATTTTTATTTAGTTATTTAATTAAAGATAGAGTTTATAAAATAATGATCTCTTGTATTTTATTTCTCATTTTGTAGAATTTACTTCAAGTTTGTGAACGTATACCAACTATTGGAACACAATTGAAAATTTTGTCTACGGTAAAAGCTACAATGCTTGGAGCACAAGGTATGTCTTTTTTTTTTTTTTTTTTTTATACAAAAGTATTCAAATATTTTTCATATTTCTTTAAAATTCCAATAATGTTCATACGTTGAAACTAACTATAAATTAATAATAATAATAATAATAATATAGGAAAAAGAATAATAATCTTTAAATATTTCTATAAAAACGCAACATTTCTATAGGAAAATCATTAACATATATTAATAGCAATTTATATTAACAAACAAATGAAATTCTTTATGCATAGAGATGCTCCCTAGCTGGGAAGAGTTGATGCTTTATGGTAAAAGAATTAATAAATTATGCTTGATATTATATATCACTTCTTTCTCTTTTCGTCATTTGTTATCTTCTTTAATTTAATTACCTTTTTTAAATTAATATTCGAAATTATTTCGTTAAATGCATGCCAATTTAGCATCTCTTGATACGCAAACACACAAATTTGCAATGTTATTTATTGCATTAGCACTGAATAAATGTATAGGTTTAGAAAAATCTAAAATCATAAACAACAGTGTTATTAAAATACAAGAAATAAATGGATGCAATGAAAATAGTCAAGAATGTTATGTATTTTTTGATTTGTAAACTAATTATATTTTCATGTGTTACTAAAAATGTTTAATGCTATGCCATTGGCATGACTCTGTTCTTCATGGTGTAGACGAATTAATTGGGTGCAGTAAGTTTATTCTTATAATTAGAATATAACTGCAATAGCAAATGTGATTATCCCTTATAGATATATATATATATATATTAAATAATTATATTACATATTAATAGATAGTATTTTGTATAAACATGTTTTAACATGCATAAGAAGAAGTAGAAATTTCCAGTATCTTAGATTGATTATATTATTTTGTCATATTTTTAACGTTATTATTAATATATATTATATAAAAGTGCATGTGCCACACATACACACACACATACCACACTCCAATATTTAGAGCACTTAATTCTTTATTTAATCTGATGTATTGTAAGTTTTATAAGCACATAATTTATGAATATTCAGTAAAAATATTATTTATTAGTTATACTTTAAAAACTATGTTTATACAATAATTGGAAATTTTTGTTTTTGTTTAATAATCATTTTATTATTATTATATGAAACAGGTACGGAAGAAGATCAGGAAGCCACTGATATGCTTGTTGGAAATGCTCAAAATCTTATGCAGAGTGTCAAAGAAACTGTACGTGCTGCAGAATGTGCAAGTATAAAGATTCGTACTGCTTCTGGTATGAAATTACGTTGGGTACGCCGTCAGCCATGGTACCAATATTAAAATGAAAGTATATAATACATTAGTATAAGATCAGAAACACTAAAGTGCTATAAAAGTTTTTATATGAAATTGAATTATTTCTTTTTAACAAGAATAATTATTATATTATTTTAGATAGATTTCTTTCTATATAATATTACATGCTTCATATATATATATATAGAGAAAGAAATAAAATAATGACATTATTTTAGTATTTTAATATTAACATTAGTTATATTTGTTCCTGGAGGAAAAATATTTTATTATAGAATTTTACATCACGATTTTTACTAAAATAAAGAATTAATAGTGTCAATTTTCTTCTAATACACATTGCATAAATAATAAAAATTAGAATACTATAAATATATTTTTGCACATTATATATTATGCGAAATTTGTATTAGATATGCTATTTGTATATATATTTATATATATATATATATATATTTTATGTTGATATATACCAGGGTAGAAAATGTGCATAATCACATTAGAGCAATAAGAAACTATATTTTTATAAAAAAAAATATGTGCTACTCACATAAGAAAAGTCCTCCAGAGTTTGATAGTATTTACATTAACATCGTTCAACTGGTGCTAACTCGTGCAATATTATAGTTGCCTACAATACAAAGTACCAATTTTAAGCATTATCATACCAAATATATGAAGCAATTTCAGTAAGATCTTGATTATGAAATAATCGTGCAATTGAAATAATTATATTTAATCTAAATAATCAAGACTTTACTCTATAATAATAAATACTGTAGCGAGGGGCACATATATTAAAATAACAGGCTTATAATACAAATTAAATAATTATATAATAATTAGATTTATATTTATAGAAATTAACAAATATATTTTACAATAACTTCATGTAGTTTTGTGTACAATAAAGTAATTTTTAATATGTAAAATTTAAATAGAAATTCTTGTTTTTACAAAAGTATATCTTATCTGAATAATATGTATAATTACTTTTATTAAAATATTTATATTTCAGAGAACGAAGTATGTGTCATCTCTATTAATAATAATATTCTAACCTTTATAATTTATAAATATATTTAAATATTCTTTTTTTTTTTTTCTAATTAAACCTAACAAACATATTCTACAAGCAAAAATAAAACAGTAATATCACATAAACATATAGTCTCTTAAATTCTCAGTTAATTATTACTTCATACTTTTGCTTATAACTTTTTAATAAAGTTAGATGCGTTTTATATAATATTTTTGTCTTAGTTTTGTATATAAAATATAATGGAAAAACTTACGTCGTATATATAAATTATATATATACATATTTAAAAAATTATATTTTTTTTTCTTTCTTTTTAACAGCATTTATTTTAACAAAGTTAATTTTAATATTGTTGATCTTGTATATATACCTGAGATATTTGTAAAGTTGTTAAGTATCGACAAAAGCATCTCTTTTTATTAAATGCTGCGAAGGAGCTATGGCACCAGGTATCTTGTTTTTAGGTATTTTTCCAGGACGTAAGTAAGGATTATCTATACCATCTTGCTGTGTAGTAGCCTCATTAGTTTGTTCTGCACCTTCACTTTTTACATTAGCTCCTAAAAACACGAATTTGCCATATACATATTTTACAATATTTTATTCGTCTTTAGTGTCTTGTTTCGTACCTTCCTCTTTTTCTTCTGCTTTCTGTTCTTTTTTCTTTTTAACTGGTGTTGGTTCAAATTGAAAGTCTTGATCTGTTTCAAATATTTGATCTTGAGGTAAAAGTGCAGACAGATAACTAGGAAATTGTGGTTTACAAGCTATTACTGTAAAAATAAGAAGAAATATCAAAAGATATAATTCATTATTTAAAATAAAATTAAATATATATATATATCATGCATGTGAAACAAGATTACTGAAAAATACTTACAAGGAAACATGCTGTTATCTTCTGTTAAAAATAAACTGTGCGTTTCTCCAGTTTTTGCAATAAACCTTGTTAAGGCTCTTTCGATATCTCGTTTTTGTGTAGCAGCTTTTTCTCTTATAGCTTCATATTCAGTTACTGGTTGTTTATGTGTCTATAAAACATCATACAATTGTGTTAATAATTTAGAAAAGTACCTATTAAAAAAAAAAAGATGTATTAAATCTAGGAAACTTACAGGTGTTCTGATATATGCATGTGGATCTGGAAAAGCTGGTAAATAATTTGGTATATGTGAGGGATGACTTTGTTTTACACCAGCTTGTAAAATATTTAATTGTTTTGACTGAGTTTGTTGTTGTAATGGAGGTAAAACTGTTCTATTTGATCTCTTTCCATAACTTTCTAAATTTTCTAATCTTATTCCCATATTTACTAATGCTAATATAACATCTGCAATTAGAGGTTCTGTTCTTCCAGAAAGTTCACAATAATTTCTTGCAGATTGTCCAACTTCCACGATAACTGCAAAAACACAGAATAGATATATAGACAATATAATTAAATATTACAATTAATATTTAGTTTTAGAAATAAAATTATTTTTTTTACACAATAACACTAATTCAATAATATAACCTACAAGATTGAAGCATCTCTGTTAGAGTTTCTAACACTTGTTTTTCACAAGTATCATAACCACATTCTACTAAAATACTACAAACAACATGATTTAATACTTTTCTTCGGGTATTAACTGATTGTACATCCATGTTATTTAAAATTAAAAAAAAAATGCACTTTATACTAATATTTATAGTGACTCTGTATGTATACTATGTGCTTTCCACATTGGAAATTCCAATAACTAAACAAACAGAAATATTGACGCATGCGCAAACGATATTGTGGTCCAATCCGACGAATAATTTAAATCTGATAATTTGATTATGATAAATAAAATAATATAATGCATTATATAATTACAATAGATTTTACTTTAAAAATAATACATAATGTCTTTTTTATTAACATTAATTTATAATATAAAATGTCAAAAAATGTATCAAGTAATGTCGCCTGTATCAACCAATAGCAGCACGTTATTTATTTGACGGTTTTTCATTCAGAAATTTTACTTATATTATAATTCCTGTTCTTTTCCCACTAACGTAATATTAGATTTTCTGTGGATTTTTTTGCTTCAATAATAATTCTACATTTAGATTCATTTAAATATACCATGCATTTAGTTATAATACAGTGACAGATAATTAAGAATTGATAATGGCATCAGGGTTAGAAAGCTACGTAAATCGTATCCTTTTCCTTCAATATATTGTTTTTTATGTAATATTTTTTCTATACAAAATAATATAATTTCTTTAATAACTTTACAGATACAGTTTCTATCATCACTTCAGATGGTAGAAACTTTATTGTAAGTATATTTAATGTTGTGTTATAATATTATTGTTTCATTTTGTAACAAATCAATTTAAATTGAAAACTTAACAGTTAACAGTAAAAATAATTTAATGAAAAATTAATTGTTTATTTCAGAAATACTAATGAAAAAAATAGTTTTTCTAAATATTTATTTGATTTTCAGCTGTGTCAGTGTAAAAAATAAAATGTTACTTTTAATAATATTAAAAGTAAGTTTTTCATCACATTATTTTCTAATTTTAGGGAACATTAAAAGGATTTGATCAAACAATTAATATTATATTAGATGAATCACATGAGAGAGTATATAGTACAACACAAGGTGTAGAACAAGTTGTTTTGGGTTTGCACATTATCAGAGGAGACAATGTGTTAGTATAATGATTATTGTACAAATGATAATAGATAATATTTTTATGCAACATTGATATAATGTATGCATTATAATATTTGTTTTATATAAAAACTGTTAGATCAAGAATAATATAAAAATTTGTTCTTAACATTTGTATCCTTAATATCTTTGATACAACTTTTTTTATGTATTATACAATAATATTTTAGGACAACTTGCAGTTCTATCCAAATATAAATATATATACTATATTTTAATTCTTATTGATATTCAAAACAATATTTAAATTACTTTGTTTCATATTTTACAAATTGTATATAATAAATAACCACATTTTAATAAATTTCTTTTCTTTTAGAGCAATTGTAGGAGAATTAGACGATGAAATGGATGCACGGTTAGATTTGTCAGCCATCCGAGCTGATCCATTAAGCCCTATCACGCATTGAAAAAGTATTTATTATATGAAATATTTCACCGATAAAGACAAATACATTTGTATTTGTACAAAAGATTAACTCTTGGATGATCATACAAATGTTCATGTTTTTATAATTATATTTAATGTACTTGTATTTAAAAAAGTTTGCAGAGCAAATACACAATTATTTACATTATTAAAATAAAGCCAAAAAAATAACATCCTATATCAATAAACTGTACAAATATCTTATAATATAATAAACCACATTTTTTGATAAATGTAATTTTGTTTCATGATATATAACATGATAAAAGAAAATCTAGTAATTGCAATATGTTAAGTAATTTAACATTGTTTAAATAATGTGTATATGTGTTTGCCTCGAAATTACATATGGCTTCATATCGTGATATATTTTTTTAAATTAAATTACAATTTTTAAAATAAAATATTTCGTAGACTGTACCAACAATAAACTCGGATTATACATTTTTAAATTTAAAGTATGATTTTTATCGGAGGTATAGAAATTTGTTTTATATTAATATATGCTGCAATCTACGTTGCATAATTTAATACAATTTTATGAAAATAATAATTTTCAAAAAATGACTCAATTAATAATCAAGTTTAAATTATTAAATACCTCCTAAAAATTACCATACTTGCACAAAATTATTTCATATATAACAGACTTATAAAATTGACACATTATTTTTTTTTTTTTATAAAAGGTAACATTTTTTTATATTAGGTTCGTATATAGGATAATTTTATTTATATTAAAAAATCTGGAAAAGTAAGTTGGACTTCGTGCCAATTATAGTACACAATATTAAATATAAATATGTTTTTTAGAGCTATGTATTACTTACTACATATTCTTTACTTATGGATATACAAAATATATTCAACAAAAGTCAACAGAAATGGCGTTGTTATTTATATTATAGGAAAAAGTAAGTAAATTAAGAATGGTATCTACATGTATATTGTATTACAAATTTTTTTTCAATTTATTATGTTCATGAAAGTTTATTCAAAGAGAGCTACTTCCTATAATTTAATTTAATATTTTAATGTGTGTGATTGAACATTAGATTTATAATTGCACCAAACTTTTTGTTTATATTATAAGATAATGATGTAATACAATAAATAAAAACAGGAACTAAGATATTATTTTATTTTTTAATCTATTAGCAAAATCTATACAAAAATTAGTCCTACAAAAGTAAGAAAAAAATCATGTAAAGAACATAATGTTTTTTTAATAAATCAGATGTTAAAATTTTGGATGGTGCATTTATAATTAACTTTTGTATAATCAAAAAGCAAAGATGGCATATTAAATATTTTTAATGAAATACATCATATGTACGGTACGCGCGTAAGTGTGTATATGTATTTTTATATTGGAAGACATAACAAAAATATAAATCAATTAGAGTACAATCTAATATTCTTCTATTCTGCGTATCTTAATTACTAAATGTCTTTTTGAATGAATCATAAATACATGATATATACAGATTTCCCTTAAAATTTACTTATCTGTATTATCAAAAACAATGTTTTCCAATTTTGTTTGTTCCGTATTGTGTTTACTCTATATTCACTTAGTCTTAAGAGTAAAACACAAGACAGTGCAATTATCAGTACTACATATACACACTGCCAATGTGTATTCAATTTTATATACTAATTATTATTATTTAAAGACAATTCCTACTGTCAAACATTTGTACAGTTGACACAATAAAATAATTCAAGCAAATCATATAGCTCATTGCATTATTCAGCAATGTATGTCATACCTTAATAATCATATTATATGAGTATAATGAGAATTATTATCAGGTACTTAAGTTATGTACCTACACAATGGATGAGCTATTTTTGTATGATTTATTGCATCAATTATTGGTCACAGCATTGGTCCTGTTACGATTTCTTCTCCTCACACGACCACCACGTCTACTCTGACTTGCGCCATTCCAATCAGGACCATTATCCATGACAAAATTTGAAGGATTTGGCCCATTTGGATTGAAGCCCATTAAGCTAGGATCTGCGGGGCCAGAGTTTGGGCCAAAATTATTAAAATTACTACCAGAATATGGAGGAGGTCCATCATAAGTAGGAGCAACATCAGGTCCAAAACCTACACCAGGAGCAGGGCCTAAGAGTCCAGCTCCATTATTGCGTTGTGCATTGTAACGTGGATCGTAGTTCATTTGATTTTGTGACATAACTGGTCCATTCATATTCATTGTTGGTGGCATGTTTGCCATACTGGTCATACTCATTGGAGGCATATTTTGTGGACCCATGGAAGGATTCATCATAGGACCCATGGGTCCCATACTTCCAAGCATTGGGTTTTGTGACATGGCCATCATATTTTGTGATCCTGACATATTTGGTGTAACAGAGATACCAGGGGGACCAAGAGCCATACTAGGTATTTCCATAGGTTGTTGCGGAGCACCTTGTATCATGGAAGCACTGACATTTTGTGAGGATTGATTAGAAGCTTCGAGCGCTTTTCTTCGTGGATCAGATCGAATTTGAGGAGGTGATTTTGGCGTGTCTGGTTTTATTGGTGGTGGAGACATAGGAGAATCAGCTATTTCAGATTTACTAACACGGAAAATTTTTCTAAGACGAGGATCGTACTTTACTTGTGGATCATTCTTTGTAAGCTTTAAGCCTGTATAATCAGGCCTTGGTATGTCAACAACATATACTTTATAAGTCATTGGAGGATGGGAATTGTAGCTTGCATCTATTTCAGTGCATGGGATATGCGAAGGAGCTGGTTTGAATGGTAAACTTAACATTTGTCGCAGATCAACATCCGATTTAGTAGATGTATCTGTAAATCCTGCACCAACTACTCTAAGATCTGTATCTCCAAATCCAGTTTGAAAACGTTGCCTGAAATCCATATCTTTTCTTCTAAGATCTTGATCTGCTCTAGTTCTAAGATCTATATCCATGTTTGTATCTACTGCAGTAATACCAGAGCTATAGATACTTGTTTCCAACCTAAGGTGTTTCGTTTCTTTTTTAGGATCTATTCTGCTTGGACTGCTTGGTTTCTGTTCATCTCGACGTTGCCGAGGATCTCTGGACATTCGAGGATCTCTAGACACAGGAGCTACCGTTGAACTTGTACCAGGTGACGACCTAGGACTGGATGTTTCATTTTCCATTTTAGAAATTTGACTTGAAACATTAAATGTAGAATTATTAGTTACTTTAGTAACAAGGTTATAATCAGCGTTATTTATATCTTGTGCAGATTTCAATTTTGAAACTAAAGATTCTTGAGTGTTTATGTTGCTATTCTGATGAGTTTGCAAAGTTTTACCATTTGTTGAACTCTGTGCCTTAAGAGTTGATAACAATTTCGATACTTCTGCACTAATATCAATTTTACTTAAATCTCCAAGTTTGTCAACAATAGCTGCTGGCTGAGGTATACTAGGTGCAGGAGATGCTGATTGAAATTGTTCTTTGATATTAGTATTTTGGTCTTTTTCAGAAGGTTCAGTTTCTTCTTTTGAAGCATCTTTCGAAGAAAGCACTATAGTTAGATTATCGCCATCGTCGTCGTCGTCATCGTCTGAATACCAATCTTCTAAAATATGATCCGTATTACGTGCATTGCTTTCATCTTCTACATTCTTAAAACTATCTTGTGCAGCACGTTGTTGCTGCTGAATACGCAAAAATAATTCTTGAGCCCTTTTTGGTAAATGAGATGGAACTTCTTGCTCTTCTATGGAAGGTGAAGCTACACTTGAAATGTTGCTTTGTTCATTCGGCATCGATGATTCTATAATAAATAATTGTAATTTAAAAATCTATATAAACACGTTCTTACTAAAATTGATTTGATTTATTTTGTGTAATCTTTTAATATTTTATTTCAACAAAAATTCTATAATGTTACAATACCTTTTTGTGGTTCTGCAACTTTCTCTTTATCATCATCTTCAACTGGCATTTCAATAACAAGTTCAGTTTCATCATCTTGATCACTTTCTTCGTCGAGTTTGGACTTACTGAGATTTGCAACTTCATCAGCTATACTAACTACAGGTGGTGGTTTTTTTGCAGATCTTAACACCCTCAAATCTATATCCTTTGAATTATTATCATTAGAGGATGTAGTTTTTTTCTTTGCCTATAAATTTATGATAATAAACTTATTAATATGAATGAAAGTTTTCCAATAAATTGTATAACAAATTTGTCTAAGATCTTAGCATATCTTACCTGCGCTAAAATTTCATCTTCTTCTACATCTTTTGTAAAATCTTCTTTATCTTTCAATTTATTTACAGTTGTTTTATTAGAATCTGCATTAGTTTCAGTGTAAAAATCCATGCTTGGAACAGATGGTTGCAATATTTGATTTTGTTGCAATTGTTGTTGAGTTGCTAAACCTAAAGCAGCATTAGGCAGTTGAATACCTAGATCATTAGCTGATTGTAATAACATAATTTGTTCATATGGTACTCTATCTTCATCTGATCCCCAACGTGTCTTCTTTCCAGAAGGTTTCCTTTCCCTAACAGTGCTTTTCTGTTGATTGGATGTTTCCTCTACAATAATAATTAAAATATTAACATTTGATCCTGATTCTTTACATATTTAGATTCTTTTGATTCTAATTAATCATATGCATGCATACTTTTTTCATCCTTGTTTTCATTTTTGTCTAAAGTAATTATTGGTGCAGGTACATTCAATTCGAATAAACTGGGAATTTTTGGATTCGTTGTATCTTGTCCTTGAGAAAATGTTAGAGCTGTATTATTTATCAATGACGATGCTTTTTCTCTACTCATACGTGGAAAGTCCCCAAGAATTTCTTTTGGTGCAGTTTCAAGATGTTTTAAGAGAATCGCTTTTACCTATAATAATATTTGAATATATATATATATATATATATATGTATAAAATTAAATTTTTATAAAATTTAATATATAATATTTGTCAATTTTTTACTCTATTAATAATTCTTATTAATTACCTGCTCATTTAAAGGTTGATGTGAAAATTTACAATTATCACCCTGAAGACAATTCATGCCAGTATGGAAGAACTTACATGGAAAATCATGGTGCATATAAAGACATTTGTCCCTTTTAGCACAACAGTCCATAAGATAAAACTTGCAAAGTTCCATCTTTCTGGGAGGTAAAGCATTATGAGAAAAAGGACAATCATCTCCTCTATGACATTTTCCTTGCATGTAATACAAACATATGGATTCTGGATCTTGTCCATGTTCATTACTTTGAATTCTTCGGCCATTTCGTTCATTTCTCAATTGTCCACGGCCTTTATTTTTTCCACCACGTTCATTCTTTCCACCTCTGCGACCTGAAATATTATTATTTATAGTACATTATTGCATTTATGATTTTTTTAGCAATATATAGATAAAAACTATTTTAATAAAAATAGAATACCTCCTCCTCCTCCTCCTCCTCCTCCTCCTCCTCCCCCTCCTCTTCCATTACCACCACGCTCACCACGCTGCTTATTCTCATTTTCTCTATGTCGGGTTATACTGGGCCTTTCTTCATAATCAGAATTACTATCAAAATTTTCATGATCATTAGTATGTCTGGGAGAGCTATTATCTTGAGAATCCTTTCTAATAGGAGAAGCACCACGTACAAAAACCATTTCATCATCATCTTCATTACCATTCTCATCATCACTTAATTTCCGTTTCTATAAATATTGTAAGAAAATTATAATAGTAATAGAGTAATTAAAAATGAAGCCTATAAAGAAATATTAAATGTAAAAAAAAAAAAGAAAAATCAAATAATTCATAATGTAACCTTTTGATCTTTTGAACGATCTTCATCTCTCTCATCACGAGCTCTTTTCCTGCTTTTATTCCTACTAGTTTTACTCCTCGATTTTGAATCTGAATTTCTACCCCCATCTTCCTCAAGAGCTGCTCTAATAGCTTTCTCCACATCACCTGCCCAATCATCTGATGGATTTTTATACTTTGAGTATCGTTCATGTTTAGTATTTGATCCTTGAATAGTTGTCTTTTTGTTTTTATTAAACTTAGAATCAAAATTTTTATTCTTAGATGCATCTTGTTTAGAAGATGACTTAGCAGGTTCAACTATTTCAGTTTGTGCAGAAGTAACTGGTTCGTCATCTTCATCGGAAGGAATTTCTCCATCTTCCAAGTCATTATCATTATTACTGTGGATAAAAAAAGAATACATAATTGATGATTAGAAATGATTCAACCAAATGCATCATCAATAGTAATAGAATTTTTTCTATCTATTGATGCATACAATTTATCAAATCAAATATGTATATAGAATTCAATGTCTACAGCGACAACAAATATGCTTCATAATTAATGTGAATAAACGTTACTATATTATTTTATATGCATTTATGTAACAATTATTATTTGAAAACGCTTTGAATAGTTTAATATGCATGTAATCAAAAAAATATAATAATAAACAAAATGAAATTTTCCTAAAATCTCATTGTTTGTAGATCATCAATATATATATATTTATATATCAATAATATAATTTTATCAAAACATTTACACGTTAAGAAAATATATATATTGTGATATTCTATGTATTAATTAAAATACATGTATCTTATTAGGAAGATCATATGCTTGAAGATACCATATATAAATTTGAGTAAATATAAATAGTTTTAACTAATCTCTAAATAATGAGAAGTATCATTACAATTTGTGTACTTTAAAGTTAAAGCCATAAATTGTGAAGAAATAGGTAATTCTTCAATGCTATCACCTTATCATAATTATTTATTACTGATGATTTTGCATGAAAAGAGCATTTCTTTAATCAAAGGTAGCATCCTCGAAAGATCGTTAAAAGTTCATTATTATTGTCAAGGACAAATTAATAGTTAAGAAAATCGAAACTACACGAGTTAGGTAAAGGGAGCCTTTGAAAAAACTTGCAGTCAAGTTGACTATAAGCAAACGAGGTTGCCAATACTATCCAAGCTGAAAACATTAAATACGTTTTGTCGGAAACGACTAATGGCATTTAACACGATAAAAACGATCAATGACTTTTATCTAAAAGAAACGCTTTCTCTCTTTCCTTATACTCGTATTTCTCACTCCCTACACAGACTAAATATAACATATTCGAAATACATAATAATAAGTAATCGAAATATCGTTTTAAGAAAAATTAATCAACACAAAATAATTGTGGAAGAAAAATAATAGAGAGAAAAAAAAAATGAAGTTCTTCAAATAAATCCGTCGTCTCTTCGTAGGCACAAATGACGACGCACACAGAAATAAATATACGTATATTCATAAGAGTGCGCGCGAGCGCACGCTTAATAATAACGTATTTAAATACGTCGTATAATCCAAAAACGTATTATTAAACCTTGTTACTACGAAGTCACATTATCAATACTCCGTTGTCTTTCTCTCTCTCTCTCCCTCTCTCTCTCTCTCTCTCTCTCTCTCTCTCTCTCTATGTCCTTCTTCGTTTATCTTGAAAAACAAACAAAATCAAACAGATAATAAAAAAAAAAAATCCAAAATAATCGATTAAGTTACCTCACCGCAACATAGTCCCTTTTAACATCATTATATAAACATTCATAATCATCGTCATGATTTTTCATCATCATAATCATCATCATCATCATCATCATTATGATCTTTCCTTCATAACTCTATAAGCATAAGATACATCATTTGTAACATCACATTTTTTATGAAGCATTATTATCATCGTTGCAGCATCGCTGATAACGTTTAAAAAGTCAATGTCATCGGCATCCGTCCAAAAGTTTCTTCGGACATACAGCGATGTGTTCATGTGCGTTATGTCGTTTTTCACACGACGCGCACGCTTATTTATATGTATACATATTTTTTTTTTTGAGCAGAGCGCACATACGATACGTTTCTGCGTTTATCGTGTTTATACAATGTTGTGTGTGTGTGTGTGTGTGGGATTGACATGACGCAATACGCGTGTTTACCTGTGTACTGTATATGTGATATTCAGTTTGTAGGATGTGTGTCGTAATATATATATATATATATACACATGACGTGCAAGTGGTAGAGAAACATATAAAGTCGATATCAACAAGACCGAAAAAGAAAAAGAAGAAAAGCATAGAAACTCTGTCCTCTCTCTCTCTTTCTCTCTCTTTCTTTTTTTTTTTTTAAAAACAATAATATCGAGTTTTATTAAATACAAGTTTTAAACTTGTTTGAATTTAGCATTAAAAATTCTCTCGCGATTGGCAGAGAACAGAGAAAAGGGTATTATTTCGTTATTTTTCGTAATTCATATTTCCTAGAGCGCGAGTTGAAATTTAAATAAAGAAAAAAATAAAAAGATTAATAAAAAAAAAAAAAAAAAAAAGAAAAAGAGCGTTACACGAAGCGCAATTTGCACATAATCTCATAAATAGTAACATATATTTATATTCACATGTATATATAGCCTACACATGTATATGTACGCGATGATATTTTACAACACATGGATACGTTGTAGGCTCGAGAAAGACAATATCATACCTCATTTTTGTGCTACATAAAAGTCTCTTTTTCCTAACTTTTAGTTGTAATGTTTCTTTCACTCCTGGATTTAAACAAGAAGAAAAATTCTCGTGTTGCAACCTTCTGTCCGTCTTCGCTAGAAAATAAAGCGGACGATAGAGGAAGAATTCTTAAAGGTTTTTTTTTTTCAAAAAGAAATAAATTCGCATGTATCTGCTGCTGAATGAAGGGGATGACTAAAAGGATCCCCCCGATCATTCACGGGAAAGAAGCATCGCACTAAACGCGCCTACGACGTAACATGTAAGGAAACGCTGCTTGACGAGTAGTATATGTACGTCTCAGTTGCGACGAATCCGCGTTCACGATAAAGACAACCTTGACCCCCTCCCGCCCCTTCGTACCCGCCCACCCTTTACGAAAGTTAACGCCTTTGTGCGCCTTTACGAATAATTCCAAGAAAAAAATAATCGTTTTTCATAAACGCAACAACACATTGAACGCCATGATGTATTTCTTTGTTAGAAATTGACGCATCGACGAGAAAACATATATATATATATATATACACTATTTCCAAGTAATGTCCTATTTTTAGAAAAAAAAAAAAAAAATAAAAAAATAAAAAAATAAATCGACGAATAATGTTTCCTCTTTTTCTTCATTTACCCTTTCTCTTTCTCTCTGCCTTGACTCTTTTTCCTTGTCACATCTTTCGGATGAGAACAAATATTGACCAAAGCGAATTCGCGAGAGGAAGAAGCCTCGACGTGTACGTACGAGTATATATATTGCGTATGTATGTATGTATGTATGTATGTGATGTATGCATGGATATGTGTGTGTATGTATGTATGAATGTGTTCGCTGGGAAGAAACGATATATGTATATATAAACGTCACGTATAGCGTCTTGATTAAGTATGTAGTGTAAGAGCAGCGGTATAGTAATACAGTAGAGTAGTAGTAGTAGTAGTAAAATAGTAGTAGTAGTAGTAGTAGTAGTAGAGTAGTAGTAGTAGTAATAAAAGTAATAGTGGTAGTAGTAATAGCAGTAGTGGTATGTATATAGTAGCGATACGACAGTCGTGTAAAAATTGTCTGTTTCGTCATTGAATAAAAAATGTGGAGGCAAACCTTTGGATTAGAGTCTCGGCCACGGAAACACTCTCTAATGCCATTGTTTTGTTCCGATCGATCGTGTTTTGTAACATACGATTTACCACTGTGGCCCGAAGTTGATCATTCGATCGATAAGCGCGACCACACACGACGGATCTTTGTTCGTGGATTCGCGTGCCTGTGTATGATCATTTGAGACTTTGAAAATAACTTAATAATGGGCAAACAAACTCAAAGGAAGTCCCGATTGTTAGTTTCTATCTTTCTCTATCTCGCTTTCTCTCTTCCTCCCTCTCTTTCTCTAGTTTTCTCTTTCTCTCCCTTTCTCTATCTGTGCCTCTATCTCCCTCTATTCTTTCAGTCTATTCATGCGAGCGCGAGCATATTTCCCACGAATAAAAATATTCTAAATTTTTAGAATAAAAAAAAAAAAAAAAGAAAAATTCTTAGCCTCTTTCCCAGCCCGAATTTATAAATCTGCTTTTAGAACGGGCCTCGTTTCACCAGACGCTTCTTTATCTCTTCTCTCTTTCTCTTTCACACAGAAAGAAAGATAAACCTTAATGACTGTACATATATCTATCTATATATCTTCCTAGAATATTTTCGTATTGTTATCTCACTTAAATTTGATAAGATATTTTCACTATATCTCTTTGTATATTTTTTAATCTATTTTATTAAATAAATAGAAAAGAAAATGGCGCGATACTTATCATGCCACGTCATTCCTGTTTACGTGGCACATGAAACGACCATTGTTCCTTTTGGATTTTCCCGTTTATGTACCTCTGTTACGCGTAACAAAATCTAACTTAAACAAATAATTGTGGGATGCGATAGGATATAGTAATCGTAAATAAAAACGAAAAACTAATATCGATAAAATAATTATTTGAACGCGTTTAAGATAAATCTATGAGAATAAAATTTATAATTCGGACAAAAGCCACGAAAAGCATTCCACTTCTTCCACTTCGCATCCCGACGTGATCAAATTTGTCGTCCTCCGTTCTTCTCTCCGTGACGTGGAGAGGGGGAGCCGGAAAAGGGATGGCATCTATAGATGCTCCCTTCCTGAAAAAAACGACCGCAAGAGGGCGACCGTTCAATGATTCTATACGTACTTCTATATATGTATATATTATGTATATACAATATATATATAATATATATATATATATAATACTATATATATAATATATATATAATACTATATATATAAATATATTATATATAATTCCGATATATTTTCGTTATTCTTTTAACGCGTCGATTGTTATCAAAGCAAGAATTAAAACCTTTTTTTTAATTCTAATCGATTCACGGATTCGCGTGATTATCGTTTCATGAATATCTCCGTCGGTGTAGTCGGTAACAACAACGCGACAATGACGTTACGCGTCTTTTCTTAAAGGAAATCTAATTAATTGTTCTTTCTTTAAGTCTCTCTTTACATCTTTCTTTCTTCTCTTTCTCACTCTCTTTTAATGTTGATAAGAGAGGAGATAATGAACGTTTGTGTGAACGAGACTAGCGGCCGTAGACAGGCAGATAGGCAGGCGGGCGAGCGGGCAGGCAGACAGGCAGACAGGCAGGCGAAGAATACGATTATCTTTCGGACAAAGCGTTACTACTAATTGTCAGCAAAGATAGTATAAAAATGTAGCAATTGTGAGTACAATGAGCGAAAACTTCAAATATCAAACTAAACATAGCCACATCTGGAACTGTTCTGAGCGGGCGGTTGCACGAAACCTGGGAAAGCGGTCGAGCAAGCGGGAGCAGGTCAGGGGTGGGGAGTCTAGCTACTTTCGCTCCCACCAATCGTAGGACGCACATACAGATCACGTGCTTCTCTACCCTTTATTTGGCCTTCCCCCTAACCTATGCCCCATTACTCTCTTCCCACTCCTTTCGTTCTCACTGACGCTCTTTCTTTACGTTCTCTTCTCTTCTCTCTGCCGCCATGTTTCCATCACCGCCCGTTCCGTTAGAATCGCATCATTCTGTGCGAAAGAAATTCCTGAAGTTGCCGAGATCGCTCCCTCGTCTCTTCCAACGGAATGGCGGGCTTAATAGTATCTACTACCTCTCCTGAAAACATCAAACCTGAAAATTGCTACTTTCGAGTAACGATCGTCACGGTTATCGAATATTGCGTAAACAGAAAAGCGCGCTTTGTTTCGAAATACAGACAATGAACATTCTTTTTTTTTTTCAATTATCGGTTACAATCTTGTTATTCTTACTTATACTAGATCTATACATATATTGATTATTCATTTATTTATACAGAATACAGAGAAATATAAATTTGAAATAGAAATTGATAAAAGTTATTCATGAAATTATTAATTTTATCTTAACAAGAGGGCATTATATAAATAACATAGAATATAAACAATATATTTTTCTCTTATTTTGTATAACGTTGTTATATTATAATACTGTACAATAGTTTGCGACTTGCCTTATAAAATTATATAAAAATATTTCATTATTTAATATAACTTTAAATAATCTTAATAAGTTACTCTTTTACTTGTTCATGTGAACGATGATGAAAAACAAATGAAATACCACTAGACCAACATTGTCGTAATGGAATGTCTGGTAAATGTCTAGGATTTTGACTGTGTCGCCAATCTGATAAATCAGAATTACAATCTGATTGTTCCGGTGGACCTTTTACTTCTATTCCATTAACACATCTTGTACATTTAAACCTATAAAATATAGCAAAATTAAATAAAGTATTTTAAACAACTTTATGATCAATATTAAAATTGTTTTTTTAAATTTACTTCGAATGTGTATCTGAAACCGTGTTTTCTTCTAACTTAAATAAGTCACGAAGATCGTTCAAAGTAAAATGTCTTGCAACATCATCTTCTTGATCAACCACCGTTGAACTCAATGCTTTTTTATGCGCTTGCCGTTGAAAAATTTTTTCCTCTATTGTACCAGTCTATAATAAATATAATTAGATTAATATTTTGTAAATAAAACAAAATTATGATTATTACATTGCTTACACAAAGAAAACGATAAACAAAACATGGTTTTTTTTGACCGTCTCTCCAAACTCTCGCCATAGCTTGATCATCATTTGCAGGATTCCAATCTGGATCAAACATGACAAGACGATTTGCACCAATAAGATTTAAACCACATCCACCAGCTTTAGAACTTAGCATGAATATAAAATCATCACTGTTTGGATCATTGAAACTATCTACTATTTTGGATCTTTTTTTAATCGACATGCTACCATCTAATCTCACATATTTGTAACAACGTTTATGAGATAATTTTTCGAATAGATCCAATGTTTGTGTATAATTAGATACAAGAACTATTTTGTCACGTGTTGTAGATTTAATGGAAGCTAAGAGACAATCTAATACCATAAATTTTCCTGATAATTCAGGTAAAATTTCCCTAAAATTTAAAAAAATGTATATATGTAGAAAATATTACATAATTTACAACATAAAATGTATTAGTTAAACGAATATACTTTGTACTGTAATTTGATGGTAATAATTTCAAAGCATTTTCGAATCCATCTGATTTCTCTAGTATTTTATCGTATACTAAATCAGGATGACAACATAATTTTTTCAATAATGTGATTGCAGACAATGCAGAAAGTGTTCTTCCACCTTTTTTAGAAGGTTCAGAGTTGTTTTCTAAAAAAAAATTGAAAAGTATGATAATAATTATAGTTTAATTTTATTATGAAATAAAAATCTACCATAAGAGAAAAATAAAATGATGGTACCTTCCATAGACTTTTTGATGCTGTCGCTTTGTATAAAATTTTTATAGAGATCTGTTTGCAATTTTCCCATTTTTATACAAACTACTAGCTCATGTTTTAATGGTAAATACTTTGAAAGTAAGGCACTAGTACGTCTAATAAGGCACTTATTAACAATAGTCACTAACTCTGACAATCGTTCTTGAGCTAATTTACGTTCATTATCTGTTGCTGCAGCATCTTGACCACGAAGTATTGGTATTTCAAATTTTCGTCTAAACTCCTAAAATTTGGAATTATTTTATGAATAACGTATCACACATTATTTCGTTACTAAATTAATATAATTAAACTTACCTGTGCTGTTCCTAAAAGTCCTTGATTTACAAAATGAACGAGAGAAAAATATTCCAAGAGATCATTTTGTATAGGTGTTCCACTAAGTAATACCCTCCTTTTAGCTTTTAGGCCCATAAGAGCTTGATATGTTTGATTTTCTGAATTTTTCAAACGATGTCCTTCATCGCATAATACAAGGCCAACTTCATCTTGATGTAAAACATGTGCATGTAATCTAAATGTTTCATAACTAATAATTAAAATTGGATTAGCACATCTTCGTCCATAAGTTTTCATAAAACCTGTAAGCTTGGTATCAATATCAGTTTTACTTCCACCATCTATCGCTAATGGTCGAACTCTGTTGTTAAGCCATTTAAAAATTTCATTGTACCAATTTTTAACTAAGGAACTTGGGGCAACGATAATTGCTTTTTCTATCAGTGGTTTACATTCTGGACCTTTAAAATAATTATATGAATAAATATTTGTATACTTTTCATAAGAAAAATAAAACAATAATCTATTGTTACCTTGTTTTAACAATGTCCATAAAAGAGTAATACATTGTAAAGTTTTGCCAAGACCCATTTCATCTGCCATGATACATCCATATGCATTTTCAATGCGTTTTCCTGTCACACATTCATACATAAATTTTACTCCTTCACGTTGATGTGGTCTTAGAATATTGCATAGTAAGGGATCAACAACTACATGTACAAGTTGTTTGGACCTAAAAAAACATCAAGTACTTTATATAACTGACAAGTAATTTGTATTTTAATTTTCAATTAATGTATTTGTCCTACGGTTACTAACGGATCTAGTTTTATCCTTTCGTGTTCTGATAATTCAGGAGGTACGTAAACTACTAATGCATTAGCTTCATTTGGGTCATGTAAAGCCACTCTTGGACCAGATAAACGTATGCCAAGTGTACGTCCAGATAAATGATATCCAGGAATTGGTATTTTAAATGGTTTACTTAATAATTTTCTGACTCTTTCTTCCTATGAATTAATTACATATTATAATAATATTTCTAGAAAATGTTATATCAATAACATAATAGATACAACTTACATGTTCAGATATTACACCTTGTGTGGCTGAAATATCTTTATCAGAAAGTGTCGCAGCCTTATGCTCAGGGATGTGTATATTTTTAGTATTATTTCTACATACTCTTTTGGAACGTTGGTTGATTATGGGTTGTGTTGGTTTCACTAATTCCACAGTATTAGATACATCCAAAAGCAAAGGACGTTTACCTCTTTGGCTTGGAGCCGAGGAACGAATCTTACATCAAACAAAAATACAATGATATACGTAACAATTTTATCACTTATTATAATATAATAAATAATCCTAAATTTGTCATAAGAAGTTCACTTTTTCAATAACAGAAAGTAATTTTACAAAGACAACATTCTTACACGATATAATAAAATTTAAACAAATAATGAATAATTGAAATCTTACCATGTTAATTATAAAGCAACTAATTATATATGAATTTTAGTCAAAAGTAAATTAGCATAAAAAAAGAAAACATTTTCAGCACGATGTTTAACCTCATCTAAACATATTCAAATTTATAACTAAGAAAACAATGGTAGAATCTTAAAGCAATAAAATTCCTAGAAATGAAATGAAATGTAAATATAGAAATGAATTTATTTAGAGTATTATAATATTTGATTTAATACATTATTTTATGAATTTACATATTTAAATAAGAACTGCAAGGAATATTAACTAAAACATTTTATTTATTTTGTATTTTCTGCATGATAATGTATTTGATGGTAACATTGTAAAGAAGGATAGAAAATATGGTGGAAATGATAAATAGCGCCAAATTCAAATAGCTTTATCTTTTGAGCTTTTTTTTTTTAAACTGGAATATTTTGCAGTACACAGGACAAAAAACATTAATAGGTAAAGTAGTATTGTTGTAATATAATCTATAAGTCGTTCTTAATCAAGAAATAAATTACATTATAGACTAAAAAATATGTTTCTATAACAACTCAAAACTATAATCAATGTATTATACCGTTCACATATAAGATACATATTTATTTGGTTTCTTTATTAATTTATTAATAGTACTCATATTTATTTGTGTAAAAAGTTTAACAACATTCTTTCTAAGTACTAGATTTTTTGACAATAACATAAAATAATATTATAACATTTTCTTATCTTAGACTGACAGAAACGTATAACACCACATTATTTTCCAGAAAGAAAAAAAAAGAAAAATTTGGAAGTATTAAATTACAATTTTGATGCTTTAAGAAATTAATGAAAAAATCTTGATAATAAACTAAGAGTTAAGCTTTTTTGAAATTATAGGTTAGATAATAATATAAAATAAATAAGTACATTATGGAGTACCATTAATTTCTGTTACTAATTACTATAATCGTAATTACACGATAATAAATGATACGGATCTGTCAATCTGTATGTTTATCTAAGTTTCAGAATTAATTATTCAATAAATAGATAATATATATATCAATCATAAATTACCTATTTAACACTTGACAGCTACAAAAATATATAATTCCGATATAGACTATAGCTGGAAATAAAATTTAAACGCCGAAACATCGAGAGTAGTAAAGAAAAAAAAAAAGAAACAACAAAAATTAGAATATTGCACTACATTCGCAATAATCATAAGAATAAATAGGTTTACATTGTTTTAACAATGAATGTGATCAAAATATATTACGATTTTCAGAGTGCTTATACTATAAAGTCATTTGTATTTATGTTGGTTCCTAGTTCTCAGACATAAACTTTTGTTGCATTTTTTATATACTTTCTTTTATACTTTACATTAGTTTTTACAACTTTCTCAAGTGGCTGTGTAAAGTATAAAAGCAAGTTGAACAAGAGTTTAATTATTATCATTGTAATATTTATAATTAATATTAATCTTATTTTCATTATTATATTATTAATATTATTATTATTTTATTATGTTATTATTATTATTATTATTATTATGTTATTGTTATTATTAACGATTTGAACTAAACAATCACGCATTGAATTTAATTACTGTTGCTTAGACAGCCACTTTCTGTACCGTAGCCCTTTTTTGCACTGTACTTATATCTTAGTATTAAAATCTAATTAATCTAATAAGTAAAGATCACAAGTATTTATCTTCAACAGTTCAAGATTGAATCTAAGGCAGACCACAGAATTTTATTATGCAATGGATTTAGATGAGACTGTATAAAAATGTACCTTTAGCAGGAGACGTAGTGTAATTGCGATAGACATTTTTTTCTGATACAATACTGTTTGATTTATAAACACGACTTTTAACTATTGTAGATATCTATGTGAAACAGTGATTTAATATATATCATAGGATACGATTTATATATATATATATCTAAGGAATCTGTCATCAAAAAAGGAATTTACTTGAATCACCAAGACTCTGGCTAAAGGTTAATATAAAAATGGCATTTTTACTATAGAGAACTGTTTTATATATAATTCACTGTTGAATGTAACTTGCGTTTTCAATGAACTATTATTTTTTTTTTAGACTGAGTGTAAAAATATATTAAATTCTGAATTGTATATAATTAGCCAATTATAAAAAGCATATAAATCTGATGCAAATTAAAGTGCTCCAAATACATGATTTACTTGCATTTAAAAATGTAATGTTACTTGTATGTTATTAATAACATTACAATTATCGAAAGAAATTTTTGTGGTCAAGTCCTTAATACACCAATTTATATGTGATAACTTTAGGAATCCTTTTAGTCTTATTACAGTCATGCAGAGAGAAGACATTCGACAAAATATTGATAATATACTCATTGTATATTGTTACATGTTCAAAATGCTATCACCTGAGCTGGATTCGCACAATCGCCTATTGTCATTCTATGCATTGCCATTTCTGTTATACCGTGATAATGAACAAAAGCAGCAGCAATTACTAATACGTGGAAGATTTGATGACTCTGAAACTAAAAACCATAATATTCTTTAATTTGTTAAGTTTACACAGATCGAGTTTATAAATAAATAACTTTAACTACAAATATATATATATATATGGAAGAAAGAAAACGAATATCAAAGGATCGTAATAAAAAATAAAATAAATAATGTAACAAATGTTTTAACATTTACCCAAATATCAAATTTTCCAGGGAAAAATCGTTCAGGTACTCTTAATGCATAAAATAGTGCACCCAAAATATACAAACTTCCCATTAGTATCAACCAGCCAAGTGATGCTTGACTAATTGCTTTGAACCAGCCTTCTGTTATAGCATAATGAACGGCAGGTATTACCTACGAATGCATTAAGTTATAAAATAATAATAATAATAATGTGTTATAAACTTTATATTATATACAGAAATACATACGTATGACCATACAGACAGTACTTACCCCACTAAGGCCAAAACCCATAAAGATGCCAGCTCTAAGAGGCCTATAATTGGGTTCACCAAATCTTTCCCACAATGATACTACAATACTTGTTATACCAAGCACTACCACCACGGATAAATAAATAAGTTTAGGTTGGTAGTCACAGTAAAAACCGTAATAAAGCCATGGTACAAAACTACCCATGATGAGCATAGCTATTCCACAGTAATCTAATTTGGAAAATAATTTCCCTACACATTCGCTGTGGCAGTGGACTGTATGAAAGGCAAATGACAATCCCAAACAAATGATAGCACCTGCAAAGAAGGTACCGAATACTAATTTTTCCTCCAATTGAATTTCTATGGGAGGTTGCGTTAGGAAAAAGATAGCTATGCCAATAAATGCCACACAACCTACAAAAAGATAAATATTATTAATATGTATAGAGTAACACAGGAATTCATTTCTTATTCAATTATTTTTCCCAATAAAAATATAGAATATTATCCTGAAATATTTGAATTTACCAAGTAAATGTGTCCAGATGTTGCCAGTTTCTGTATGAATGCGGAAAATACTTCTGAAGCAAGCATAAAATGATGGTAACGGTGGTCTATGACCAGCATGTAAGAAATCGTTATCTTGCAACCACCGAGGTAAATTTCTAAAATGGCATTGCTTCCAAGATGCTTCCCAGACCTATATAAATATATTAGTTACAAATGAATTTATAAAAAGTAAATTTATACTGCTCCGTAAAAGTTATCATTAATAGAAATTCATTTCACATTTGGATACTTTACCTTACGAACAAATTCCTCAGCTTGTTCAGCAGCATTATAAGCCAAGGCACCAAGATCAATTTCATCACTTAATACTCCTGCTTTTAATACTTCTGTCATCTAGAATTACAAATGATTATTGTCATATAAGAAAGACATAAATCTTTTATTAGTACAGTACCTCACAATCCAAAAGATGATCATCTTCAGGAGTAGATGGAAGGGGACATCCAACCCCATCCTCTTCCTCTGCCAAACAGCTGGCATCATCATCTTCTAATAATTCCTTAACTTCATGCAAACCTGGAATTTCGCTGTTCAGCAATATACGTTCGCTCCATGGTATTCTATGACGAAGTCCTAAGTCTTCTGATGTATTAGGATTATTATCTTTGTCTTCGATAATATCATTCTCGTATTGCGACATATTTTAGAAATATTATGTCCAATTCTTAACCTACAAGACAATATAACCATTTATGTACCTAATATTTATTTGTTTTTCTTTTTTATAAAACAATTATTTCTATTTTCATATTAATACATAAACAATTGTATTGTCACTGATTTCGAAAAATAACGAATTTAATATTTTTAATATAAAATTTGAAAAAACATTTGTCGACGTTTAATATTATTAATCACGAACGAACGTAATATATAAGATGTTCACAGCTGACATATTAGAAATATTGCGAAATTATACATTAATTGGCACTTGTATATTACTTAGAGGTTACAACTTCTTATATAACATGGTATAGTAATTATATATTTTTGAAAAATTAATTATAACCTTGTTATTTTTCAGCTTATCACTACTAGAAACTATTTTACCGATTATGTATAATTTCCATGTATTAGATGATACGTAATAAAAATTTCGTTTTATTGAGCAAGAATTTATATCTAAATATATTTGTATATGTATCAATAAATCAAATCTATGTAAATTACATGAAATATAGAACAAAAAAATGTTCCGATCAAATAAATATGTATATATATATATATATATATACATAATACGACGACACATATATTACGTTAATAGGTATTAATATTATTAAAATTAATTTGCGTTGTACCTGTTGCGTGGTAAATATTTTTCAAATTTAATTACATTTGAATATTATATAATAACAGTAAATAATTTTAAAAAGATATATCAGAGCAAATTGAACACACCACTACGAAGTTTTAGTGTCCACGGAATTAGCAACTCTGCCTGTTACTACCGACAGAATCCAAAGACGTCAGATTACATATAATATCCACGTGCATCGAAGTATATATATGTGTGTGTGTGCGTTACAGCAGCGCGCGCGCGGGCGCGTACGCAAACAAATTATATATATATATATATATATTTTATATATTATGTGTAATATAATTGGTCTATAGTTACTGTCAGAAACTTCTAGAGAAAGACTTATACCATTATAAAGACTATTACGAATTTTTTATAGTCGAAGTCCAAAATTGTGTCATCAATGGAATATAAAGTTTATCTCTTTTGAAGATAAACTTTAAATACTATGATAAAACGAAAGAATTAGATTTAGTAGAATTTTAAATGTTTTTTTTACGAGGAAAATAAAATGAAAATTAAATATTGGATAACTAATCTAATATACCATACACATTGAAAAGTTAGGATTATTAAAGATAATTATCAAAATATATATATATTAAAATATAATAAATAGAATATTATTGCCTTTTATTAATATTACGAAATATTTATAAGTAAATATTGTAACTTAAAGCTTACGTTTTCCACACACACTACGTGTGAATGAATATAATTTCTATTAACAAGATACCCCATATAAGATCGAATAAAGAATACTAAACAACGAAATGTAACGCAACCAATTCCATAAACAATATATTGTAAATGGTAAAGAATGAAAAGTTTGTCCTTAATGCGCGTTATTCGTAGCAGTCACACCGTAAACTAATCGATAGAGGGCACCCAAAGAGCCAACCAGAGTTGATCACTAACATCTCATTGGTTGAAAGTTACACCAATAATATTACCGCTATCTTGTATTAAGGAATAAAATTTCTTTGTTATCAAACTATATGTCTTGGTTCATTACAAAAAATACTAATTAAAACTTTATGTGATGGAAAATATAAGTTCTGGTAAATTAGCGAAGCGCTTTCGCCAAATGTTTAATATGTTTGAAAACCTTACCCTTAATGTTTTGCTCTTAGAAATGTATTCTGATTGGTCGTAGAAAAAATATGTTGGATAATTTTATTATTTACAGTAATGTGTAACTTCTACAGATGACTTGAAGATGATTAAAGATGTATACTTGTGCTACCTTTTACATATAGCTAGGAGTATTTCTTAATTTTATATATGTCAAAAACTAATGTATATTTGAAATGAATTTAATATTATTTAAATATTTTTTAAAAGTCTTTAAACTATGATTGGATTTGAATGATTGACTTTAATGATTGACATTATTTAAGTAAATCATTTTTATTTGTTACAATATAGATAGATAAAACAACAATGTTACTGTTTATTAGCAATTCTTATCAGAAGTTTATTTGCAATCTATTAATAAAACAGTTCTGTTAAAATGTTTTTTGTAATAGATTATAATACATTTCTGAAGTATGTTATATCTGTTTCTATTAAATATTATATTTTATTATATAATTGAAAAAATATACCTAAGTTTATATATTTTTTCTTGATACACTTTCTGTTATTATGAATTAATGAATTAATTTAAAAGGACTAATTCAAATATCAAGTCATATACTTTGTCATAGTTAGAAGTATGATGCATTTTCTGTAAAGATGGATATAGAAATTTTGTCAAGATATACTTATATAGCATCAGTCGTTGCTATTTATTGGTAAGTAATGATTTTACATATATAATATTGTTTTTGTTTTAATGAAATAATACCAAAATATTGAATTATTTTTTAGGATTGTATCAATTTTGACAGTCTTTGTAAATAAGGCACTTCTCTCTAGTGAAACTGTAAATTTGAATGCACCATTATTTGTGACATGGTTTCAATGTATTGTGAGCGTTGTTATATGTGTAACTCTTAATAATTTATCTACATTGTTTCCAAATTATTTTAAATTTCCCAATGGCAATCCGTTTAAAAAAGAGACGATTAAAAAGGTACTATTTTTAAATCTTGTTTTAATTCTATTATAAGAATGTACTAGATATTATTCCTTATTTTATAGATATTACCATTGTCCATACTTTTTACTGCAATGATAGCTTCAAACAACTTATGTTTGAAATACGTTGGAGTTGCATTTTATTATGTGGGCAGATCATTGACTACCGTATTTAATGTTATTTTTACTTATATAATTCTTGGTAAGAATTGTGTCTGTATAAATACTAAAAATATACTATATAAAAAAAAATACTAAACAAATTTTGCTTTTTCATTAACAGGACAAAAAACTTCAATGAAGAGTATTTTATGCTGTGCTATGATTGTCGCTGGATTTTGGCTTGGTGTTGATCAAGAAAATGTTGCAGGTTCTTTGTCTATTTTAGGAACGATATTAGGTGTAGTTGGATCATTAACACTCTCTTTATATTCGATTCATACTAAGCATGTTCTTCCAGCAGTAAATCAAAATATTTGGTTACTTTCTTATTATAATAACGTATACAGTATTTTCCTTTTTATACCCTTAATGTTATTTAATGGTGAACATTGGGAAGTTTACAATTACGACAAACTTGGTGAACCTTTTTTTTGGAGTGCAATGGTCATAGGTGGTGTTTGTGGTTTTGCAATTGGTTATGTTACAGCTCTTCAGATAAAAGTAACATCTCCTTTAACGCATAATGTCAGTGGTACTGCAAAAGCTTGTGCACAAACTATTTTAGCAACATATTGGTTTAACGAACACAAGTCATTTTTGTGGTGGACTAGCAATGTTATTGTTTTAAGTAGTAGTGCAGCTTATGCAAGATTTAGACAACTTGATTTAAATGCTGAGTATAAAGCAGAAAGATCGCTATTAAAAGTATGATATTATGGATTATACAGTAGGATACAACTAAAGAGAAAGTTCCTACCTTATTTCCATTTATTATAATTTATTTAATTGTTAAACTTTGTACAATTTTTTGTTATAATAAATATAATATAAATAATATTATTATAATATATATTATAAAATAATGTAATATTCATAAATATTTGTGTATACTTTATATGAAAATTATATAAAAAGTAAAAATTATCAAAATCTAGATGCAAGACCGCCTCCACGGCTATCGGAATGACTTGTTATCAAATCTTTATGTTTTATAATAGCATTTACACTTTTTGATATTGAACTGGCATCAATTTTTGAAACAGGCATTGATAAATTTGATTTATTTTGTAATACTGTTTTTAATATGTGTGATTGATCATTTTCTATACTAAGACCATCAGATAAAAGATAGTATCTAAAAAATAAACAGTATAAGTATATATATACTCATATATACATATACTTATATATATATAGTTTAAAATGGATATACCTTGGATGCTCAATGGCAGTAGAAACATTCAAGCCACGTACTATCAAATGGTATAAAAGTTGACTACTTAAAATTGCATCATCAGTTCCTAATACTCCACGTAATTCACATGGCTTTTCTTCATTATGGAAAATAATTGGAAGTAGAGTTGATAAATCGTTATCATTACCAGTTTTATCTAATAAAAAGCCAGTGCCAGTCATGTGAATCGATCCTAAAGGTGCACTTAATCCACTGCATAATTTAAATAAAAAATTTAATATATATTTTATTTTGTATATTATGTATAATAATATAGAAAAATACTAACGTTAATACACTGACATAAGTATCTTGTCCATCCATCACCATAACACCAGTGTATCTTTCTTGTTCAACTAAAACAAATTGAATGAATTAACAAATTTATAATTTTTTTTATAAGTTATGTTTATTACCAACCATTTTTTATCGTGTCTGATGACCTTTCATTAGAATTCAATAATGTTTGAGCAACAAGAGCCATAGTTTCAGTCTTTGATGCCATTTCGAATGATATTTTGAGATCTTCTAATGCATTTATAGAAGTTTCAAAATCAAATACACCTGAAGGATAGTATAATGAATGTTTATAAAAAGAAGTTTTTTTCGCTATACTTATCTCAGGTTTGTAATTTGCCAATTGTAATAATAATTCCTCTTTTTTAACTTCATCGCGTAAAAGTTTCAATGACAAAGTCCCATTGTATAAAACTGAAAAAGAAATGATGTTACATGTTACGTATATATTATCATAAATGTACATAATAATGAATCTTCAAATTGTTTACCAATTGTGCCATTTTTTGCAACAGCATCTAACGTATCTGCAAGATCATTTAATCTTAAAATATTGCCAGCATTTACATGACCATAAAGTATCCCATAGTCGCTATTATTTGATAATTCATATTCCAATTCTTTTGATATTACAAATCCTGTTCTAGCTAATTTTGCTGCTGGTTCTATAAGTTCATTCCATGGTAAAATTCCTTTTAAAATGTGAGCGGATTCTAGGCCTTTCAAAACAGCAGGTAAGCGTATTCCTATTGTGCCAAAAATACCTATTTTTTATAATAATAAGAATGATTAAAATCGATTAAACCATCAATGATTTTTTAAATACAATATTGATTAATTTATACTGACCTCCGACAGTATTGTTGGCAAAATTGATGACTAATGGTTCTGATTTATCTTTATGACTATATAATATCATATAGCCACCTCTGAAGGAATTAAAATTGTATATATATATTTAACAATATATATATTCCTTAAATTACTTACCCACCAAGACCTGTTTTATGTGGAGCTACTACTGTCATGCATACTGTAGCTGCTATAGCTGCATCTATTGCATTACCTCCCTTTCTCAATATTTTAGTACCTATCTGTGAGCAATTTGTGTAATCTGTGGCAACAGCACCATGAATACTACCATTGGCCTAATAATAAACATTAATATTTATAGTTTTGTTTTTGAGATCCTTATAAAAAAAAAAAACAAAAAAACAAAACAAATATATTAATTTGTGTTTAAAATGTGCTAATAATATGTATTAAAATATGTACCTGCAGTAAATTACTAGCATAAACCAATTGTAATACTAGTATAGTTGTTATAGCGAATGATAAAATAGCGAAACAACATACGATTAATTTCATACCACCTCCACAACACTGGCTTAATTTACATTTGTTAGTTTTGTCCTGTGTCAAGGGACATTCTTCTGTTAATCCTTCTAAAAATTTAATGTTTATTCAAAGATAAAACGTGATATGTTTTAATAATTGATTAAGAAATATTTTCACAACATTTTTTGAATATATAATTAAACTTTATTAAACTTACGTCTGTCGCAATAACTCATTTTTCAAATTGATAATTATGCGATTAATTATAAAGAGCATCTATGTTTATTTTAAATAATATTGCTTCCTTCTATGTAAATAGGTGTTAGCATACTGTGTCAAAATAACTGTAAATTCGATAACCTCATTTATGATTCTAGTTGAATCTATTCTTTTCCTTAGACGTATCATCCGAAAATTATAACAAGTTTTTCTTCTATCGCACAAAGTAATAATATTTAAATAATATTTGCAAAATTTAAGAGCTTTTGCTTTAATATCAGATTCTTGATTTAATTTGTTTATTTTTGTATACTTTTGCGTTGCCATAAGATGATAACTCCAATGTAACTTACCAGATGGAGTTGCGATAGAATTAAATACCCAACTTACTATATACAATTAAAGTTGTATAATAAAATTCTGTAACTTGTATTAAATTTGTGCCAATGTTTATATTAAATATATATATAAAAATTATAAATCAACATAAATCCAATCAACTCATTATTTTACTCACCAGTAAGTCAATGAAATATAATATAATAAGATATATATTTTTTTTTAAATAAATGACGTAATCGTACAACGAAAAAATTGATAACTGACTCTATTAAATTACGCAGAAAAACTAATTAATAAAGATAACATATAAAAAATCAATATTAGGATTTTATCAATTGAATAAAATAATAGATACTAATACATTGAGATGACAAATTTCGTTGCATGAATTCAACTATCCTCTTATATTCTTAGTATTAAAAATGTTTCCCTTTTATTCTGTAATAACACTTATTTTTTTTTTCTTTTCTTTTCTTTTTAATGATTTCACGTTCTAGTTATACAAAAGAAGGCTGAGTTCTTTATAGAGAATAACAGTAATAATGGATGCGAACGCCATAGAGGTCTTGAAAGTTTCGCAATTTGGTGTAGCTCCGTTGCTAGGTAATTTTATGTATTCTTCTTAAGGAGAATGGTACTGACCTTCTCTTTCTCTTTCTCTCTTTCTCTTTCTCTTGATCGTTATCGTGTCACAATGGTAGTAGTACGGTCAAGTAATTTTCAATCGTAATAACAACGTGAAGTAAAATATTATAATATTACAAGGAAAAAAGGGCAAGTAGCCCGAGGTGTATACGAAAGAAATCTTCATCGAACCGTGTTTTTCTTCATTGACAGAGAAACTGGTATTCATGTTTATGTATACAAGAAGACGTATCATTTTACGATACGCAAATAAACGCGACATTACCCTGACTTGACAAGATTGTCGTTGAGTTTATAATAATAATAATAATAAAATAAAATTAAAAAAAAAAATAAAACCACAACGCATCTTTCTGGAGCATTAGGTAATCTTACATTCTCTAGTAAAGTCAGGAACAGAATTAATGATCACGATCAATGGTTGTTTCGTATTAATTGAAATAATTTAAAAAGAGTCTTCTTTTTCTTTCCATACCATCAGATTCGGACCTACGCTTATATGTTCTGTACAGTTCGTTATGAGATTTCTGAAAATGTAATTATAATTTTTTTTTTTAATACGACGAAAAATTATAATATCATTATGTCGTCGTTGAATATACTCACAAGAAAGGATCTCTCAAAATAAATGCTCTTGGTTGCATTAATTTCAAGTGATCTCCATTATTGCATAGAATTTGTGCCATTGTACTCTTACGAATTTCTTCCAATTGATTTATCGTGAATGATCCTGGCGTGTTACCATTTTCGTACCAATACCTATCGCCTGTTAAAATAATTTCATAAGACGAGATTATCAAAAATAATGTTTTATTAGTCATTCTAATGAATTTAACATTAAACCTACCGACATTTCATTTTTACAAATTACAGGACGCGATCATTTGACCGCGCCTGGTAGGTTTAGTGTTAAATGACAGATATTGATTTTCTATTACCCAAACGAACATTTCGGAAGGTACGTCCTAACAAACAGAGGAAAGTTGGTCCAAGGACTGAATTAGCCACTGGTGCTTCCGAGAGTGCTCCTGTTACTAAATCTATGTCTTCAGCTTTCCTATTTCAGAAAGAAAAAATATCAACTTACGACTTTTCAAATGATACCTTATAAGTAAACATATAATATATTTTACTTGTAAACTTGTCGTAATCTTTCGACGATGTCCTTGGCTATTGTGCCTTTAAGATCCTGAAAGTTGGTAACGTCTGGTAAACCGCAAAATGTTCGCCATTTGACGTAAGATGGTAAACCATGATCCCTGCCTTGTTGGATGATTTGAGCAGCATAATCAACGGGCACGTCGTTACTCTTCCCATCATGGAAATACCGCTCCAGAAGGATTTCGTTCAAGCCGGGGGGTAGAGGCTTCCTAGAATGTCCCGCTGTCGCGGAAATTAGACCTTGCATCCTAGATCGTCATTAAAACCAAGTTCTCATGGGACAACTTGTCGGAGAATCTCCTGATGATTTTTCTTTTTTTTGCTTTTTTATTTTTCTTAATCAAGATTCCGTAGTTAGACGAAATTTTTTATCTTTCTTCAAATGTCACGCTGAATATATGCGTATACGAGGTGTGAATGAAACATTTCAACGACTTTGTAATTTTTGAATTAATTATGTATGAGAAATAATAATATTTTAATAAAAAAAGCCACGAATAAGATATATAAATATCAAATATAAATTTTTGTTTTTTTCGAGGATTAAGAACTATATAATATAATATAAAATAATTTGTTTATAACTAACAAAGAATATGTTGATTATTAACATTTTAATTGCTTTAAACACAATTTTAAAACACCACATATACGCACATATGTTTGTAGGTACTTATATATATGTACCTATAGTACATAAGTCCAATAACTTTCTATTAATTTTTATTTGATGACTAGCAAAGTTCAATCGTAACAAAAAAGATACGAATAATTTGAACTGACCTGTAGCTCCTGCTATCAATCGATCGATCGCACCCGCCTCATACAACTCTTGAGGTGCGTAGAAGGCCGAAAGGAGAGATCTTTCGCCAGATTTTAGAGCGGATCTAGAGTCCACAAGATCGAGCGTCTTCGGTGTTAATGCAGCAACGAAGAAAAGACCTGCTGAGGCGGCCGAATTTGACAGAGTTGCATCGGTACGTGAATCGTATCCTCGAAAATGTCTTTCATGGGATAACCGCAAGTCAAATCTTTTGGTTAAGAAAAAAATAACAAGAGCGTAAAATCTTCATGAATATATTGATAAATAATGATAATGAAAGTAAAGGTTATATATATATATATTTCTTTCATATGTATGACAATTCGTTAGAAATAAATTTATAATATGAACATGATCGATTTGATGTCATGTCGTGATATTAGTATGATTAACGTAAGATGTAACGGAATGAATAATATCAGAAGACAGGGAGTAAGTACAAAGACATGTGAACAACTTGACAAATGGAAGTACGAGGGAGGCTCAGTGTTAAGATGAGCAATCTCTGATCGGTCCGTTGGAACCTTAGCGTTCTTATCTCTCAACGTATAAGTTGGCAAATGAACGGCAAAGGGCAGCAGACGAGTCGTGATCGACATACACGTGCAGAGATATTAATAGCTCGGCACGCTGATGCGATCAAGTTAACGGCACGTTTATACTCGATTTGCTGTCTCTTTATGGAAATGCGTTAGCGTTTCGACGCATTGCTTAGAACAGAGCAACGCCTTTAAATCCGTTGAGATCGATGTAACTGTTCGTTTACGGTTAACAAGTTACGGGACTGTACAAGAAAAAGAGTTTAAGTAAAGGTTGAAAAAAAAGAGGAAAAGAAAAACAGTCAAGAAAAAAAGAAGATAAGAGAAGGAAAGCCTACTTGTTCAAAGTTGTTTCTCCAAGTATGACTGGTAGGAACTCGTTGTAAGTTATATGTTGCATTTCTGCGATGACGATTCTTCTAGCTTCCTGATAGAGTTTCTCGTCGTCCCATTGAGGATTCAACTTGGCCAATTGCTCGGCTACTCGATTGTGTTCACGAAGAAAGATTACATGCATCAATGTTAAGCCAGGATGTTCGTTCACTCTGGAATCACCACTGAGGAAACAAGGGAAAGCTTTATTCACACTTCTACAAGTTTCAGACTCCGGTGATGGCATTGGTAAGTTTCTTCTTTGAGTATTCAACAAGCCACCTTTGCCCGATCGCAAGGCTCTCGATGTTTCCTCCGAGCTACCGTATAACGGAGATAAATCCAAGTAAGAGGAGGCTTGATTAATCTGCTGTCGTGGACCCAGCTTGCAAGCCTGTATTTATTTGATTCTTCACAATGACGGAAGTTATTAGAAGAAGTATATATTAATTGTAGGAGATACTTACATGTAAGGAATTACCAGGATGTGGTGCAGATCTAGAATACTCCATACAGCCAATCGCATTATCGGCTTGAATAGGGAAACATTCGGGATGAAAATTTTCATAATCAACGTCGCAACATTTTAATCTAGTACCATCCGGTAGTTCCATTCTAGGTGTATGGGCTAGATCGTGAGCAAGAAATTGGGCGAATAACGCTGTAAGTGCCATTAAATATGGGTGCTTTAGATCTTGACCACCCGAGTGAACACGGGAGGAAACTTCCCTGGCACTGGGTAAATTGGTTCGTGGTAAAGACACTCCATCTTGATATTCCGGTGGTAGAAATCTAACATAGGCTTCCAAAGCAGCACCCCAGGTCGGATGTAACACGTTATTGCATCTTCCAGTGTGTGTTCTATATTTTGGATCGATCTTTTTGCATTCAGACGTGATCTTCAAAAAATTTGGAGGATCAGAACAGCCAAAAGCAACAACTGAAGGTAGAACCGAAGAAGCCTCTTTTGAGGACATGTTCAAAGCTTCTACTAACATCACAGCCATCGTTTCGATTCGTAAAGCCTTCCTTGAAAGATTTAGAGCACCTTCGGACATTTCATGAGAAGCACCAAGATACCATGAGGGTGATCCTCGAGTCAGATGTGTCCTAGAGTTTAAAATAGTTTGTTCCGCTTGTTCGTACCTCTCCATCGAGGCATTCGTACGCCTACCCAGATCTTGCAGCATCCTTAGCGGCAAGGTCGTACTCTCAGCGAGCGCCAGCAACGCGAAGAATCTGCGGATCGGAATCTAAGGATAGAAAATACCTACTTATCCACTTTCGCAGCATGGAATACTGCAAACTCCTTCCTTTTACACGTTCTTTACTAATATATCTCCTATAGGGTATACACTCTTTTTATTATTTTCCCCTTATTATTATGCAGCGATTGTCTTGGCAAATTTCAATGACCGTGTTGCACCACACAATCCGACAGTGACGTGATACGATCATATTCGAAAGAAGACAATCAAAGGGGTGGCTAAGAACATATGTATTGCATATATAAGGATTTGCATCCTAATGTGATATTTGTATTTGCATTGTCTTAAATAGGATTTCATTAATCTTGCTAACTTCGATATTTATTATCGATCCTTAGTTTATTCATTATATTTTTTAAATTCGTTTAAGAATTTACAACAATAAATATATATATATATATATATTCAATTTTTACTATTTGTTTCAAATACTTTCACAGATTTTCTCTTGAATATATTATAGAAGAAAAAGATTGAACTAATCAAGAGAATATTATACATATGAGCTTGATTTAAGAATATGTTCTAAAATTTGATGCGATTTTCTTTACACTAAAACGTTGCAATGGCAATAGTCGAACGTATTATTACATGGATCCTTTCGTCGTGTATTGTAATGAACTCCGAAGACCTTGTCTATAGGATGGCATTTCGCCTCGTTCCACGGGGGCCATTGTTCGCGGCAGAACGTTCTGCTGCGAACAATTTCATTCATCGCGTCGCTCGAGGCTGATTTCTCGGTACCATCGCACCTACTGATTTTTCGATGGTGGGAGTTTGTACTCATCAATTATTATATAAGATCGACAAACCAATTCGAGGTCTTTGTAGGAGGTCGAAGTTATCTCCTAACTGACATTTAGGATTCTTCCTGGTTCTTTTATCGTTTTCGTTACATAACGACACTCTTCGCACTCCTATTATTTAACGAACATTCAATACACCAATATTTATGGAATCGATTTCTTAAGAATTATCAATCAACAAACTTCTCTTTCGCGTGATCGTTCGTCTCTATTCTAATTCTTTCTTTCTTGTTATCCCGGAAAATCGTGAGACTGTAATTACGATATTTCCTCTTAACTATCTTTGATGATACACGCGAACGGAAATACTTCGTTAGAAAAAATAAATAAATCATTATTATTCATTAATACTTGTTTCTAATAATTAAGGATCGAGTGATTAATTATTATCATGATTATTATGTTAGTTGTAATTCTTAAAATTCGAATTCTGACATTCGAATATTGACAATATTCAATCTTCTGTTACTATTGTTATTATTATTATTATTTTTTTTAAAAACAATATGCACACTGTATTATTTCATTATCGATCTCTATTTAAATAGATCTCATTGCACGCAAAGAATGCAACGTGCTAACCTTTTATACGTGAATATATACATACATACATACATATATACATACATATATATATATAAAGAAAGATTCGGACGGAGAGCATGAAATACAAATTGTTATAGTAATATTTTCGCACACTTTATAATACTATAATTTTATAATTTTGTGCTTCTTTTTTCTCTCTCTCTCATATTTCATGTTAGAAAATATTGAAGGATTTTATTCAAATTTCATTATGAGATTTGTGCTATTTGTGCAACGGTAGTATAACATGACTAATTTGATTTCGTAGTACAAGTGCTAACTCTAATGTAAATGCCTACACCAAAGTATTACTGCTCAGTAATTTTTTCGTTACGTTCGTCAAGAAAGGTCAGTTACGTCTTTATGCATGGAAACGAGTGAAAGCGGAGCATACTTATATGAAGTATAATAAAGACGAAGAATAAATATTTCTTTCGTTGATTGTATCATCGATTAAAGATTTATTGAAATATAATCATCGATCATCGGGATTAATATATATATATATATATATTTTTTTTTTTATTATCATTTTTACATTATAGAAAAAGATTGAATATATTTGTAAAAAAATACGCATTTAATCATTTCTAAAAAGCATTGATGTGTGCTAACAAAGTTGCCACATGTTTTTAATTGATCCATACGCGATTAATTGTATATTATATAGTTTTAATTAAAGTTCTTTTATGGAACGTAATTTCAATAATTTCAACTTCCTACGATCAACGAAGCATTGAAGGATAGATAATCGCTATTATCATCAGTTACGATTTATCTTTTTGACGAGTTCGCGCGATCGCTAGAGATGTAGCATAGAAACCCGCGAAGACCGAATGATCTCACGTTTCCAATATCAATTAACGTCGTCAAACTATAAAGAAACTTAGATTATTCGATTAGTCTTCGAAGAACATATAAATTGCTATCGAACTACTGAAGTATTCAAAGTACGAAAGAGGAAGAGAGAAAGAGAGAAAGAGAGAGAGAGAGAGAGAGAGAGAGAAAGAAAAAGAGAAAGAGAGAGATAAAGTTAGATATAGGAGGATCGAAAGGAAATTTAACTTCACGTTAATCGAATTGTTCCTGGGTAAGCAGCAGATTATTAATACTCTCGTTTTCGTTTAATCCAAGGAATGATAGTTATCTTAATTCTTGTAGATCGTATAAATAGGGTGTGAGAGAGAAGATTGATTTAAAAAATAAATAAAAAGTAATAACAAAAATGAAAAAAACGCGGAAGGAAAAGGAAAAAAAGAAGGTAAGAATTGAAAATGACACTCACCGCGTAGCAAAGGTAAACAACATGCCTTTGGTTTGATCTCGATGTTTCGGAGATGGTGTTGAACAATAAGATAAAGAACAATGCACGCGAGGGTTACTCTGCGGAAGGCGAGAACCGTTGTGTAGTTCTAAACGCACGGTGGCATTCACGCGGCTCTCGTACGTATCGCACTTTCGCAAGAAAGGCCGGAGTAAGACACCGGCAGGTTGTGCTTCTATGCCTGAGAACGCAAGGAACGGATAAACCTGAACTGAGAGCGATGCGCGAACGAAAGTAAAACTCAAGTCCGTCCGGTCTTAGCGCCTACCTAGCGGAGTGGGGCCCTCCTCGAGCCTAAGAGAGGACTAGAAGAGAGTTGACTCGTCGTAATACAGGGTGTCGACACGTTGCCGGACGTGTATATCGAAGGGGCTCTGTTCTATACAGTGCATTATTCAACTAGTAACACGTTATACGCTAAGGTAAAAGTAGCCGAGCGATGCGTTAAGATATTACAGTGTTACTATGAACGAGACCAAGGTTCGTTACGTTTCTCTCGTATTGTTCCTCGAACTTGCATTTACACACTCTTCTTCTTCGTCTTCTTTTTTTTCCATTTATCTCTTTATATATTATCTTACAATAGGAAGAAACGTTCCGCCTCAAAGGTAATCGCCTATCTGTCGATTAGTTTGTGATTAGTGTCAAGTATGTACGCTCGCTCACATCTACATTTTTAAATCGATCGTATAAAGAATCATGGCTTGTACCTGAGTATGAAAGCTTTAAGAGTTACGTGTACTCTGTGTAAATATATACTTATGTCTTTCTTTGTGTGTGTGTGTGTGTATGTGTTATTTCAAGTTCTCGCCGCACACCTTCTTCTTTTTTGCATAATACTTTAACGCTAGGTAGGCGCCGTACGGAATCGTTGCGTTATGTTAATGGATGTGCACGGGTCTGATTGTAGCGACAAGCGTGGATTAAGATTCTTTAAAATGACATCGTGTGAGCGATAGATGCTGATGGACGACCGCATAAGACACGCCTACGTACGCTGAAAATTTATCTTGGTTACGATAATATTGCCAGTGAATGTATGTCGCGTGTAGGAAGATCGGTTTCTTCCATAAGAGTAACACTTTCGCTTCTTGATGACGTTTTCTTTTTTCATAAGTGAAAACGAGTATGCATAAATTGTTAAATGTAATCGTTAGTTTAATTTTTATAGATTAATTTATGCTAAGCTGCTTGAAGTTGTCAGGACTTGGATATATTTATCTAGGGTTAATTATGATCATTGAAGGCAGCTGCTTCTCCACAGGTATCTTATTCCACTTTTATTTCCGCACCATTTTTGTCACTGGATACATTCTTCCGAGTTTCTTGTCATTATTTAAATTGATTAATTAATAACGAAATTTTCTATCGTCTCTTAAAATTTCATCATATAATTAGAGCTTTAAATTAAAAGTCATAGATAATAATCTCTATGAGCGTACATCATCTGTATTATCAAGAACAGCTCCACTATAGGCCAGATCCCAATAATGCTCAACCTGATGCTTCTTGAAATGTTCACGTGCCATCTTTTCGATTGGACACACTTTGAACTTAATCTCACCGAAATGACGCTGCTTGCTCGTTCCCTCCCAAACGAGAACGCATTTATTCGGTACGTCATTTCCATCGTTATCCTTTACGATATCTTCTTCCCATTTGATACGATGCATCATCAATCGTTTGTATTTGCTAAGTTGTTTTGCTCCTCCTTCGACGACTACGACATTACAATCTCGAAAAAGCATTACACAGCCAGTAAGGTATAGCTGTTTTGCATTAGTTTCAACTTTGAACTTTTTCGATGCGTTGTTTACGAGATCGCGTATTCTAAAATAATCAAAGATTTTTATATGTTTATGTATGTTTAATGTATATTTGTAATTGTAAGTATGATGTATTTTAATAAATATTATTAAATATTGTAAAATATATTTTTTTTATGATTTACCTATAAACAGCTACATGTACTCCAAGGCTAGTATCTTCTTTGAGTTTCCTTGCTTTCTTCTCTCTGCGTTGTTCAGCTGTTAATCGTCGGGCTGCATTGGCATCCTCATGAGCCTTCAACCGTTTGGCCATTTGTTGTCGTACATGAGCTTCAAATTTAGTAGGGTCCTGTACTGCTTCGGTACCTAAGACTCGCATTAAGTTTGAGATTCGTAATTTGGGTTCTGGTGGAGGTTCTAATCCTAAACGAATTTTTTCTTGTTCCTCTTTCCATGCTTCTCGTCTATTCTGACGACGCAATTTCTTCCTTTCTTTTTTTGTAAGAAACACAGGCATGTAGATAGGTTTCAATGGATCAGCTAAAAAAGAAAGAATTTAAAATATAACTTCAGTGTATATATATATTATGTTAATTTATTATAATTTATAACTTTAAGAAAACATACTTGGCGGTCTCATTTGTGTTGGATGTTCTACTAAATTTGTAATCGTAGAAGTTTTGATCGTAGTTGGCTCGTCATCGTTAGGATATCCACCTGTTAATATGACAGAATCCCACCATTCAATATTTGGTACATCTTCGCTAAGAGCTTCCGTTTTAGGTGCTATTAACGCTAATTTCGTTGCTGAACTTATACCAGTCTTTCTAGCAATTTGACTAATTTCATTTTGAAGTTTTTCCAATTGAGCTTTCATACGGATTCTCTCTGCAAGTTGTTGAAATTTACCCGGTTCATGAAATTTCAATGAACGTCTGTTACGTACTGCTGGTTTAACTCCAATTCTAGTGTCAAAAAAGTGTGTATCCTGTATTTCTTCCGGACCCTTTGATTCTTGCAGCTGAGCTTTAAATTCTTCTCTTTTCTTTGCACGAATGTTAGCTTTTAATGTAGGTACTACCTGGGTAAGTTGTACCTCCTTTCCAGTTATGTCTACAGTCCTTCCTGATTCGTCCAAGATCAAAGGAGTCGGCTTATCTGGCACTGCGACATTACTAAGCAATCCAGAACTTAATTTGTTTCTGATTTGTGCTTGGAGTGCAGCAAGTTTTCTTGCTTTATCAGAATCTGTTTTACTCAACAGACCTTGATTATACATACTGCCTACATTTGGCAACGAATCTCTGGCTTTGAAGAGAGGCCTCACAGGTGGTACTTCTTCTTGTTTAATAGCTTTCAATGCCCTTTTCCTTTCTTCAATCTCTCTTTGAGCATTAGCCATCATTTGCCTTATCTGAAAACAATAAAATCTATACAAACTCTTACGATATACCGTACAAGTATTTTCAAATATAAAATAAATATACTACCTTATCAGCGGAAAGTTGAGTTTCTGCAGGTTTATCATTTTTAATTTCATCATCTTTAAATTTAGGTTTCTTAGCATCCTTTTCTTTTTCCTTGTCTTCCACATGATTACGCTTTTTACTTTTCTGTGCAGCTTTGATATCATCGTATATTGCAAATATCTTCTCTGTTAATTTGGTAGCTCTTTTATCTTCCAATAAGGCGGATAGTTTATCTAGAAAAAAAAAAACAATTAAAAAATAACAAGTACAAATTATTCAATAAAAATTGAATTAGGTATATATTAGAAATCTCATCATTATTACCTGCTGTTTTACGTTTATCATAGCCAGAGGTGATACAATTGACAGCCGTAGTAACGATAGCAGGTTCACCGAAGCCGAGAAATTTGTTTACGGCTTTCTCAATTTGTGGCTTCATTTCATCTATCTCTTTTTTCGTTAAATACGACATTTTATTATTTTTATTCAAACTATTAAAAATGGAATTTGCAATACAAAGTGCAAGAATATAAGTATTTTCCACAACATAACCTCCTTTAAACTTTTGGTTGAGAAGAACTTTTCTCAATCTACCGCTAGACGTCGTACATTCTTGCAAACGTATCGATGCATATTCTATTATATTTTTAGTTTTAATTCAAATTCTTAATCCATTTTGAACACAAGTTTAATTAGGAATAAGACTCACTCGTTTTAATTTTATTACAACGAATTCCTCTAAAATGAATATAGGACAAAAGATACCAGTAACCAATCAGAAGATTTAAAAGATAAGATTAGGAATGCTTACATGTAAACCTTAAATTATAATATAGTGTTTTTTTTAATCATTATTGCATTATAAAAGTGCAAGTATTAATAATTACTATGAATATTAATTAATTCAACATTTGTTTATTATGCAGATAATTGTACATATCGTTCTATCGACTTTTTTCGATAATTCGATATATCTCGATTGCATTTTCTTGATCGTATGAACCAATGAGGAGCTTTACGTTCTGTAGAAGAATGCACCAATGAGATCGAAGCATTTTAAACGCGCGAGTTTCAGATATTTTTAAATCTGAACTATTTGTGACGATCATAATAATTGGATTATTTATCAATTTTTGTCTTACTTTTAATAATATTAAGGTAAGAAATTCTCGAGATAACAATAATTTACGTTTATTTTTATTATATATGCAAATTTAAATTAATATAAAAAATATCTTTTGTATATACTTACTCTTTTTACTAAATAGTAATTGTAATAATAGATTTATACTAAACAAATGTTAAATAAAATCGTCGAACGTACAAACGTACGATCAATGCATGTTTTCTGAAAGACGCATGGGTACTGAAACGATGTAAGGGAATCTTATTCCAACAAAATATATAAAGGTTTAAGGGGTCGAAAGTGGTTACGCGGGTGGTAGAATAGCAGTGGACCGACAACCACAAATGAGAATGGTAGAGAGAAGTACAGTGTTCCACGCTTCCCTGGTGACCGATGAGGCCAATTCTGTGAACCACATTTGCTTCATTCCGAGGCTGTTGCTCTAAACTTTTCTGTTAATTGAAACGAAGGAATTGGAACTCTGCCCACCGTTGTTCTCGTTTATGTTAGCGCCGATTAATTTCCTACATTACGCTTGTAACTTATATATTTCAACGATACAATTTCTATATATTATTTTATAAATAAATTTGAAATATAACTATAGACTATATATTACGTTCATAGTTTATTTCATGTTTATTCCGTTATGGAAACAAAACTTTATCAAGTTTGGCGATAACAATGGCGATGTCGCGGCAATGGGAACGTGGACGAGTAGCGAGAGGGTAATATTCAGTCAGGGTTGTGTATCGGGACAGTCGTGTTTCTTCGTAAATTTAACGATTTTGCGAGGGAGACGACGGGGGCACGTCCCGAAATGATGTACGGCTCGCTCGTATGACTCGGCAGCTAATGCTCTAATATGCGCAAAGGGTGCCATGCCCGTGTCACGCGGATTACCGCTAATTGTAGTTTATGCTTTATACTATGCTATTCTCTTGTACGTCGTCGTGTGCCGTACCCCGGTGGTGAGTAGTATCCGATCTACAGGGTAGCTAGGTCAAATCGACACGATCGAAGGATCGTTCTATCGAAATTAAAGAGATTACGATCAAATCCTAATCAATTTCTAAGCTTTTCATATTGTTTTATATGATTGATAGTTGACTCGGTAAGATCTTTAGATAAATTTTCGATGATTTATTAAAGTTCGTATTTATAAAAATGTCCTTTATCGTTTTCTCTATTTAATGGGACACCCTATATAAATGAGAGAGAAAGAAAGAGAGATAGAAAGAGGATAGGAGAGAGCAGTCAGAGAGGGTGCGCGCTCGTGTGGAACTTGCGTATACACGTACGCTAGCATTCGAGGGCGCCTGATAGGGCACACGCGAGGACAGAGAACTCGGACTTCCTAGAGGCCTAGCATGTCATGTCCGCGTGTCAGTCAGTCGCATTAAAATAACCGGCCACCGCACCCTTGCCACGCAATTACGCGTTTATATCTAACGTCTATAAGCGAATATGAGATCGAGCTCAATTCTAGCGTACGTTCTTTGTCCCTTCTATCGGTTTTCATGTTTTTTTTTCTTTTTTTCTTTTTCCTTTAATCTCATTCCTTTTCTTTTCTAATCTATCTTTATATTTCTCTTTTTTCTATCTCTCTTTTTTCTTTTCATATCTTTTTTTAACTCGATAAACTTTGAAAAGTATTTAAATCGTGTTAAGTTACTTTTTAGTTCTAACCAAATTTGCGAACTTGTTCCTTTCTTTCTTTTATATTTTCGAAGATTTATTTTTATTCACGTTTCTTTTTTTTTTCTTACCTTTTATTTTCTTTTTCTGTTCGACCCTTCGATGTCGTCGCTCTTGACCTATTAATTTCGAATGCACGCCATGCCGTTATTGGTCTGCGCTTAAACGTAATTCCATTTATCGTAAATCATTCCGGCCCGATGGGATTAATCCGACCGCGAGAAACGTATAAGGAGAGAAAGAGAAATGGAAAGAGAAAGAGAGAAAGAGAGAAAGAGAAAAGCTTAAACTATGTCCACCGTTTTCTCTCTGTTGGAACGATGGGCTTGATAATGTCAGACGGAACTTATGCGCAGCTTTGTGTCGTTAATCTTCGAGTCACGGGATTGCTCGAGCCGTAAACGTAATCTACTAATCTGCAATGTTCTTAGTTTCCAAGCGTCGTCTTCTATCTTAATTTTAACCCTCGTATCAGTTTGTACGTATTAACACTGTACAGAATTGTTGGTCTTGGGGGTTCGGTTTAAGGGGTGGTACTGCTGTTGGTTCCTGAGTGTTTGGTAAGATTGAAGAGAGAGCTACGTTTAACATAAGTTTAAATTTTCTATGCTAAGAGAGAGGGGTCGTGAAGTGTGTGAGGGTAAGAGAATTAGCGGAGCACTTTGATGGACAAAAAATATTCAACTTGGAATTCGGTGGAAGGAATGAGAAAAGAAAAGGGTGTAATAAATTAGCAAACGTTAAAAAAGCTGTTCGATTTACCTTACCTTGACCGCTCTTCTCGGACTATTATAATCGATGGCGTAGAAGGGGATTTGGTAGCAATATTGAGAGAAGTAGACAGGTAGAATACATTTTCTATAATATATTTTACATTATAAACCAACCATACATCATCATAATAATATCTTATGTCCTTAAGCCTAAGCGTATTTTATCCTATATTTTCGTTTATATACTTTATTCATATTTATACTTTGTTTACTTTTTCTCATATAGTATTTATATATATATTTTTTATTTATATTCATCATTTTTGTTTTTATAATATACTTTATATGCTATGTTTATGTATATATATAATATCATACACGTTTTTCTCACGCACGTCCCAGGGCGTCTCGCGATTCTATTGTACGTGTGAGACTTGTCTCTAGAGGTATCTCTCTCTTTCTCTCTCTCTCTCTCTCTCTTTCTTCCACTCTTTCTCTCTCTCTCTCTTTTTTTACTTAAGTTTTTTTATTCTCGTTGCATGCTTTTCCTATTTCTCCCTCTCTTTCTCTCTCATTCTCTCACACTTTTACTCGTTCCCTTATTATATCAACGCACTTTCGTACGTGCAGCACGCGTAAGTGTATATATGTTTGTATATGCTGCGTAGTTGTGTGCATTTGACTTCGGTAATGTACTAAGTAGTGTATGTAGTGTATGTGTTGTGTGTATATGCATGTTATATATATATATGTATATATATTTTGATGTGTGTATTATATGTCATATCTTTGTGTTTCCATGTAAGAGTGGATACATGTGTGTATTATCGACTATCCGTTTATCGTGTATTTGTGGCAAATTACATGTACATTATACAGGCTACACTCAGCGTTGTTTCACGAAATTCTCTTTCGGTACATGTACTACTGGAGCGCGCGCTCGCGCTCACATAACCACCTCCTCTTCCTCTTCCTCCTCCTCCTCCTCCTCCTCCTCCTCCTCTTTCTCCTTATCATTATCCTCTTTTTCCTATTTAACTCCATTTCTATTCTTCGCCGTTTTAACTTAAATACGCAACGAGGCTGCCATGGGACCCCGCGGGCCGTTTTCTCATTTTGAATCACGCAAGTATACGTTACTTAAATCGCGTAAGCGCGCTCGAACGCCATTTTTACACCCTCTCTCTTCTAATACGCTTCCCTCCCGTCCCTCCTTCCCTTTTTTTTCTTCCTTTCTATATTTTCACCCTTTTCACTTTCGTTTATCCCTTTTTTTTTTGTTTTTTTGTTTTTTCTTTTTATTATTTTCTCATTTATCTTTTTCTTTTCTTCTTTAGTTGCTTTCGTCGTGCATGGTCCGTTTCTTTTCCCATGCGCATCCGTTTTGTCTCCTCTCATTTTAAACTACACATATACAGATACATATACACACAGCACGTTCGAGAGCGAAACTTCTTCCGCGCAACATTTTGGAAAAAAATCGGACGATGCACGATGGATGGATGTCAGAAACCGGCCTTTCTTCCATCGAACTCCTTACTTTACTGCCATTTTATTATATACTTTTTTTCTTTTCCATCCTGTTATCTTTCTGCTTGGCGTTTACCTTTGAAATGATAATTACCATTCTCTCTCTCTCTCTCTCTCTTTCTCTCACTTTCGCACACTTTTCCTTTCTCTCCCTCTCTCTCTCTCTCACTCTCTCTCACTCTCGTTCGTTTTCGTTCTCTCGCGTTAACATCCTCGTTTACCCCCTCCAAGAATTACACGCACACATAACGATGTGGAAAAAGGCACCTAACTCCTTAGCGTACGGTCGTAAGTGATATGCCGCATGCCGCGCCGGGTTCGTGGGTGGGGGTTGGATGGGGGTGGACCGATTGCGTGGAGGCTCGTAACGCGCTCGTCGTCTTCTCGTACGAAAAACTACGAAAAAATGAAGGAACGTCGTAGGTGTTTTTTTCTCTGTAATGAATCGGACGCGATCGTAATTACCGTTAAATTTGTCTTTTATTTTTATTTTTATTTTTATTTTTATTTTTATTTTTATTATTTCTTTGTGTGTCTTTTTAATAGCAACTCTCCTCCTCCTCCTCCTCCTCTCCATTTTTTTGAGGCTTTTTTATTTATTTTTTTTTTATCTTTTTTTTTTTTGGGTTTATTTTCTTTAATAATATTAATTTTTCTGTATGTTTTCTTACTCTTTCCCCTGCTCTCTTTCTCATTCTCTCTCTCTCTCTCTCTCTCTCGGTTTTATTTTTCTTTAACTTTTATTTATTTATCTATTTATTTTTGTTTATTTTGTTCTACCGAGGCGCGCTGTGTCTCTTTTATTCGCTCTCTCTCACACTCTTTCACTCGTTCGTACTCTCTCCCTCTCTTTCGTTCTCTTTTATTCCATACATTACACGTATTATATATACTTATATTTTTATACATATATATCACATACATATATATATATATATACGTATAAGTATACATATATATGTAATATATTATATATGTATATGTATATCTATATGTATATATGTATATGTATAAGGGCTCAGGGGGTCCGACAGGCTAGCTATAAAGTGTTTGTGTTATTTATTGTGATGTTGTTTATATATTATATTTATTTTCTTACAATTTATATACGATTCGAATTGTATTTCGAGTTCTTTCATTCTCGCTTACGGCTAAAAGTATTTAACACAGTGTTTGGTTTATCTCGCGAGTCACGCATTTACACGCATTATGTTAATTATTATTTTTTTTTTTTTTGGTTTCATTTTCATTTTATAATGTCACCACGTACGCCTTTTCCCTATCATTCTTTTTTAAGCTTATGTGTGTGTAGATATATATATATATATATATANTATATATATATATATATATATATCATTTTGTTTATATTCGATATATTTTCTAGTTGTCGGCTATGCTTTATTTTCTTACATATGTATGTATATATAATATACATAATTTCTGTATCATATATACATATATATATATTTGATATTATATTTTTATATCACATATATATATATATATGTATATTATATAGATGTGCACGTCTTGTTTTTGTAGTCTTTCGCGTAATATATATTATTACTTTTATGTCCTATGCTTAACGGCTCCTACTTTTGTTATTTTTCATTATTTATTAATTTATATTTTTATGTATTTTTTATTTTTATTTTTTTTTCTATTTTTTATTTTCACTCGCAAATGTTTATCTGCATTATTTTCATGAAATAGTGTTTTCGTTTTCGTTTTAAAACATTCGTGTCACTAAATTCTAAGCATTATTATTCGGAGTGTAATTCTCCGCGAATCGTTTAAAGTATTTACCAACTGGCCTGACTGCTGCCCTCCTTCCCTTTACAAAGTGTAATTACTAGCATCAAAGGGTTTGTCCATGAATTCGGCCGGAACGGATGGATCACAAAGACGAGAAGATTTCGTTTCATTTGTTTGTTCTTTTTTTTTTCTTTTTATATCTTTTTTTTTCTTTTTCTCTTTTTTGTTATGTTTTTAGTTAATTTTATTTTTTTTTGTTCTTTCTTTCTTTCTTTCTTTCTTTCTTTTTAGAGTAAAAACGCATACGACGACGACGACGACGACATCGACAACGACGACGACCAAGATAGACATATTCTACGCTTATCTCATAAAAGTATAATTTAATAAAAAAATATAATAATGAAAAGGACGATTGCACCTCGCTTGTCTTAGCATGGTATGTACATAATTAGGTTGATACATATACATATTATATCGTTAAGAAAATCTCTGACGGAGAGCTCGATGAGCTGTAATCTGCTGAGTTGTTAGTTAATCGATTAACGATGGATAAACGGAGAATGATTTGGTGCGTGATAAATTAATATAAAATATAATATTATCGATTATCTAGCGAGATGGAACTCTTTTGCGAGGGTATTAGTAGATCTCTCTTATGGAAAATCCTCGTTAAGAGACATATCACGTAACCTCCTACTACATACATATACATATCGTATAATATCCCCGACGAGAAAAGAACGAGAGGACTTTTCTAAAGTTATGTTTCTTCAATGATTGTCGGCTATCACTCGATAAGTTTTCCGTTAGAAGAAAATCTGCGATGCGTAGAATCGTGTGTCAGCGAATTTCGAATTGCGTTTTACCATTGCGGGAGGAATAGGAAGTGGATAAGGAGGAGGGAATTAAAAAAACATGTGTGTGTGTATATCCCACAAGTTAGAAGTGAAACTTTCAAAAAAAAAAAAAAGCTTCAAGGATATAATTTATTATATAATATTATTATTATAATATTATTTGTACTTTTAATTTGTAATTATTTATTTAATTATTAATTTAATTATTAAAATGCGCGCCTGCTCGTATGCAACCCTCCAGACACACTTTGAACATGTTGCTTGCGAGCGCCATCTACTGGGACGAAATTTTTTTGCAGTCAAAACTGTTTATACACGTATGTATGACGGGTTGCCTATCTTTCGGGTAGACAAAAATTCCGTTCGACAGGTGGCGCTCGCAAGGAACATTTTCAAAGTGTGTCTGGAGGGTTGCATTCACACAGGCGCGCATTTTTTATAATAATTACAAAGAAAGTAAATAATGAAACACTTTAAAAAATGTTTGCAAATCAAATATTTTTATAAATAATGATATAAATTGAATTCTTTCCCCCACTACATCCCGGTTTCGTTTTCACATTGTGTTACCATTGTAAAGAAGTTTTCACTTAATAAATGATGGAACGGAAAAGGAAAGGAGTAGAAAAAATTGATCGAGTGTGTGAGAGAGAGAGAGAGAGAGAAAAAAAAAGAAATTGGATTTAATCGTAACTCGCGAATATCATCATTCAAAAAAGGCTCAGAAGGTTGAAGCGGTAGGTAGCTTGTTGAAAAAAGCTTTAAACGACGGCGATAGTAAAAATTGTCGTCGTATAGGTATGACGACAAAAATTGCTTTTGTATCGGACAGACACGTTGTAAGGGCTCTCGTAGAATCTCCGAATTCAAGGTGGAGATTTCGGCGAACGATTAGAGAGGGATGAAGGGTGGCAGCAGCCGCGGCGCGTGTTAATATTGTGCGCGATGTGCGCTGTGTGCGCGGTGTGCGTGTAGTAACGCCGTGGTATAACGGTGCTTTTTTTTGGTATGCTTTTTTCAGGATATAACTTCTTACTGTGCTATTTTTTTTCACCTGACGACATTTTGTTTCCTTGTTTTTTTTTTGTCAATTTTTTTCTTCCTCTTACTCGAAAACTTAAGTGACCGACAAGCTAGACTAGGCTAGACACTACGTCTAGAAGAGCGTTTTTCGTTTTTTAAGTTTCTTTCGCCGCTATTTTTTTACTACGCGTATGGCTACGATGTACAGGTGGTTTTTTTTTTTTTTATTTTCGCTGTTTTTATATGTAAGTTGTGTGTATTTGTATATGAGTAAGTATGTCTGTATATATATATATATATGTATAACTGAATAGTGCGCGTACGGGTGTCTCCTTCGAACGTGTGTATTTACATGCGCGTGTTAATTATGTATATATGTATATATATATATGTATGTATTTTGGTAAAGATTACGGCGTGTACGTTTTTTCAAACGTGTAATGGCTATTTGTGTTATTCGCGTTGTAACTGGACGCTTCGTCGTCCTTTAAGTCTTAGGTACCATAAGTGGATTTCGCAAATTCTCTCCTAAACACTTTTTTTGTTTTTTTATTTATTTATTTTTTTGTTCTTTTATCTATTTGTTCTATCTTTCGAACAAACATTTTCGTTAATAATCTTATTTTCATATTGTGTATTCTATTCTTTTCTTTTTTCTTCTTCATTACCTTTTTTTTTTCTGTAATATTTTTTACACCCTTAGCCCCTTATTTTTCTGTTCATATTTTCGCTAACACACACACTCTCTCTCTCTCTCTCTCTCTCTCTCTCTCTCTCTCTCTCATATGCCTCCATAACATTTCGCTAGTTTAGCTTCAGTTAAAATTACCTACTTATCACTTTATTTTTATTATATATACTACATTTTTTGGTTTTCCCATTTTTTTGCTGGGCGTCCGCTTACTTGGCTAGAGCTTCACTCTCGGTGTCCTCTCTCTCTTACTTTCATACTCTCTCTCTCTCTCTCTCTCTCTCACTCTCTAGACAACAGTACGAGACTACTACGCTTAAAGTAAATATACACACCTCAATTTTTTAAGGCGCCTTTTTCTTAAAACACTTTATACAGGACGAGTCATCCCCGCTGATTCTTTGAAAGAGATCCGGCCCCGGGGAACTCTGTCTTAAAAGTGGAATCAAGACGAGAGACGTTACGAGACATGTTTTTTTTTTTT
>NW_015148987.1:982720-1005204 GCF_001465965.1 Polistes dominula | reverse complement strand
ATACGAGAGGTGAGGGAAGAAGGAAAAAAAAAAGACAACAAATAACTAAGGAAACACGAAAGAGAGGCTAAGTTTTCTCCTCTTACATTAGTCCTTCCGATCCTTTCGAGCACTCTCGAGATATATAGAATTCCGCTAGAAGATTTTTCCGATAAATTTTCTAAGGTTGCTCATTTCGTTGCTATTTTGTCGCGTGTGCTAGGGTTTTCTTTTTTTTCGTCCTTTCCTTTTTTTTTTTTTTTTAATATTTGTTATTTCAACTTTAAATTGTTGGGCGAAATTCGTCGCGCAAACTTTATCGCTTTTTCTTTCGTTCTCTCTCTCTCTCTCTCTCTCTCTCTATCTCTCTATCTCTCTATCTCTCTTTCTCTCGTCCCACTTTTCACAAAAATATCCTATATATTTTTTTTATTTCTTTTTCACCTAACTAATAATGTACATGATTTTTGTTTTTTTTTTCCCTTATGTTTTTTCATGTCTCTTCATTCGACTTACGAGCTATCTATCTATCTATCTATCTATCTATCTATCTTTCTATCTATCTATCTATCTATCTAATTATCTAACTATCTAACTATCTATCTATCTATCTATCTAACTATCTATCTATCTATATTATTTTTACCACGCACAACGCTGGCGTTTCGCTCACGTGCGACGATTCAAAATAACAGCTTTTCATCATCGCCGTTGTGCGCATGTATATATATATATATATATTTATATAATTTTTTGTTATCATTTTTGTTATTCCTTCTCAATACGCTCGCGTAGCCTGTCTATAAGGACACAAGAGAAATGTTTTATTAATCGACGTTAAACGTTTTACAAAAATTTGTTTCCTACCGAAATCGTACGTCTTTCTTAGATTCGAATTTGATCATGCGATTTGCGATAAATATTATTATAATATTATATCGCAAAAAAAAAAAAATAGAAATAAAAAAAAAAGAAAAAACCAGTGAAAATATTGAATATTATGGTTAAAAGTAAAACGCATAAAATGAGATGATATAAAATCGAAGATAATTACGTTAAAACGCAACGAGATCGCGTCTCGGCGCCAGTCGGTCTTTTTCGCGTTTTCTTACAACAGGTATAACTACTGTATTTATCACTGCCAGTTGAGAAAGGACCTTTAGGATTATTAGCTAACATTTGCACCTATCTCTTTCTCTCTCAATCTCCTTGTTTTTTCTTCTCTCTTTTGTCGTCGTAAGTCCTCGACGTGGTTTAAAACCTGCGAAACGATGCGTTAACAATATTTCACTACTTATCCTTTTCTTTCTCTCTCTCTCTCTCTCTCTCTCTCTCTCTTTCTCTCTTTATCTTTTTTTTCTCCTTTATTTTTTCCCTTTTAATATTCATTCGTGAACGTTACAAATTCCACGAAGAATTCGTGCTTTTCATCAACGCGACTTGACTCGATCCGAAGGGGTTGGAAAAAAGGAGTGGATAAAATAAAAAAAAGGGAGAAGAAAATGGAGAGAGAGAGAGAGAGAGAGAGAGAGAGAGAGAGAGAGAGAGAAAATGCGACTGACGTTACCTCTCGACCAACTTCGATTTCGTCGTTCAATCCGTCCGTCCGTCCGTCTATCCGTTCATACATTCATACATTCATTCGTTCGTTCGTTCGTTCGTTCATTCGTTCATTCGTTCATTCGTTCATTCGTTCGAAGTTACGTTTCCGGACTTCTCCGGATGCTTGGCAAACACCTATCTCTCTCTCTTCTTTCCCTTTTGCCGTTTCTCCTACGCTTCCTCACTCTTTGATCATCTTGACTTTTTGATTTGAAAACGTTGAACGCTTTTGATTCGCTTAAAACACGATCTGCTCTATCTCTTTTGATTAATAACAAAGTGATCTATCGTTCGTTGTCTGTCATTACTATCCCTCTCATTCTTTATCTCCTCTTCTCATCTATTCATTCGTTTTGTCTCACACACTATTTCCCTATAACACTATCTCTTTCTTTCTTTCTCTCTCTCTCTCTCTCTCTCTCTCTCTCTCAATCTCGTTCTTTTTCTTCTAATGTATATACGTTCTTCTATATATTCTCTATAGTTCGGTTCCTTTGATTCATTGTTTCGCGAAAAAAGTTCATGGACTTTTTATCCATCGACGTGCACCCACAGGATGAGAGACAGTTTCATTTTTGAAGGATAGGCAAACACACGGATTTCATCGTCAGCTTCAAAGAGAGGAATTTCGCGATACTCGAAGAAACCTACACGTATATACCTTAGCTTGGAAGGGTTGAGATATATACTGAAGTTGGGGAACGCGCGTGGCTCTTGTGGGTGCGAGAGCACCACGCTCTGTTGGTGCTTAAAAAACGAGAGATTAAGAGCGTGGATGGGGGCTGCAGGGATCGGAGAGAGAGAAAAGAAAAAAAAAATAGAGAAGACACAAAAGGGAAACGGAGGCGACAGAGAGATAAAAGATGGAACGTGGAGATAGATGATGCTTGCGCTCTACGAGTTGCTACAACTTCGGCCTTGTTCTACCTTTTCAAGTATCGAAAACCTTTCCTTCCAGTCATCTCTCTCTCTCCTACTACTTTCCTCCTCGTTCACTCGTCTATCTCCATCTATTCCTCTCTTTTTATTCTCTCTCTCTCTCTCTCTTATTCTTTAACCCCTTCTATCTCTTTTTTTTTCGATCCACTCAAGTATTTGCGAAATATATATATGTATATGTATATATATATATATACACACACGCATACACACCCTTTATGTCCCTAACTACTTTCATTTTCTGCTAACACTTAACACTTGACTACTTCTTCCATCTCCATCGCTAATGATAATCGAACACAGATTTCGCGAATCGATTATGGCAGCCGTGCTTTGATTAACTTACTTATACAATATTGTACCGATGATAGACACAACGCGCGTACAAGAGAAGGAAATTATATATTCAATGCCATTATTATAATGTGTAACTTTCGTGCTGTTTGTGCAATATTTCTAACTACGCATTTTTTTTTTTTTTTATTTATATCTTTCTTCCTTTCTCTCACATCGTTCGTTCTCATTTTTTTCGCATGTGTAATCATATGTATAATATAATATATAAATATATATATATATGTATGCATGATGGTAATTATAACAGTGGACTTAAATGCAACAAAATCGACAAAAATTCATTTCATGATTTATTTTATATTGAAATTATTTATATTACAAAATAAATCATAAAGCAAATTTTTCAAAATATTTTCACTTAACTTTAGTCCATTGTAATAATTACCGACATACATGTATATATATATATATGTTATATATGTGTATATTTATATATATATATATATTTGCTCATTATCTCGTTCGAAGAGTTCATTCATACAGATTATTATATTGAGTTATTTTACACATCATTTTTATTACAATAATCGACGATCTCGATATTCGTTCATAATTTATTTTCTTATTTCTTTTGTAAATTGGCCGAGTCGAAATTCGGGACATCGTGGAGACCGTGCTAAGTTTTTCTTTTCTTTCTATTCTCGTTTATATATTTGTTTTTTTTGTTTTTTTATTTTTTTTTATTATTATTATTTGTGTTCATTATATCTTTATTCGTTCGGAGGATTTAATTACGCGGAAAATGTGCATAAATACACCGGGAGAATATTTTCGTGTCGATTCTTCTATTTCTCCTATCTCCGTGTCTCCTCCAATAGCCTTCGTTCGTTGTTGAAAAAGCGTGACACTTCCTTTAGCCAGTTTTAAAACTTTATTTTATTCCTTCTTCTTCTTCTTCTTCTTCTTCTTCTTCTTCTCTTTTTTTTTTTTCAGTTTTCATTTTTCATTTTTCTTTTTCTTTTTTTAAAGAGCGATATACAGAGAGGCTGAGGAGTGTTTTTTTTTTTTTCTACAGCCGTTTTATATTCATTTTTAATTTTTGTCTATTATATTAATCTTCACCCATTTTATATAAGCTTAACGGTTTATTGCTTAAGTGTCCTTAAATTCACGAGTTTTACAGTTTCTTTACTTTTTCATCATCATCTTCTTCTTCTTCTTTTTCTTTTTCGTATTCTCCTTCTTCTTAATATTTTGTTCATCGTTATAATTCTTGGTTCTATGTATTTATGTACTTTAGTATTATATAAAAATCTAACGCTTATTTAAAAACCACCAATGGGTTATTACTGCGATTGACCGGTTGCACGACGACAATGGCGACGACGACGACGACAAGAATGACGACGACGACAAGAATGACGACGACGACGATGACGACGACGACAACATGACGATCGAGAACATCACGAGACCCGAAGCTCGCGCGCGCGCACCGCGACAATCCTTTTATAAAAATATTTGTTTCGCCGGATGTGTCAGAAATCGGTTTGGACGAAAACTAATAATAAAAATGTTTATACTTCGAGAGTTTATCGAGAAATTCTATCTTTCTTATCTTTTATCTTCTCTCTCTCTCTCTCTCTATTTCTTGCTTTCTTCAAATATATTTTTGTTTGTTTTGTTATTCATTCATCTACTTTTGAAATTTTATGACGGTTCGTTCATTCGGATGAGATTTGTCTTTTTGGCCTCGAGTTTGTTCTAAGTTAAATACGTATGTATAAATGCACATGCGTCTATGAAATACTTTCGTACCAAAGCAAATAAATATCTCCGTAATAGATTTACCTTCTTTACATCTTTGTCTTTCTCTCTCTCTTTCTCTCTCTCTCTATTTTTTACTCTCTCGTTTGTAAAAGTTAAGAAAGAGTACGATTTGTTGTTCGCAATAGTATTTACGTTAATGAAGAATTTGTATTTTATCGGAAATTGTAATTGCGTAAATGATCACGCGCAGTATTAAAAACGTTTAGATCATCGTCGTATTAGTTTATTCGTGGATTAAATCGGAAAAAAGTTAGCCTCTGCTTTGCCGCCGAATTTCGAATCGCCCGTCGAGCAACTTTTGTTTGTTTTTTTTTTTTTTTAATATATTATATACCTATCTAACTAGCTACTTGTGTATTTCGTTTATAATTATTTTCTTTTTATATATTCCTCTCTCTCTCTCTTTCTCTCTCTTTCTTTCTATCTGTTTTTTTTTTTTATCAAGTACATTCATTATTTTTTTCCTTCTTCGATACCATTTCTTCTTTCTTTTTCTCTTTTAGTTTAAATCTAATCCCTTTATACACATCATTAATTGCAAAGATTATTTTTCAAATCTCGCGACGATACGACCACGAGTTTCTTTTCGTTCACAAACACCATATAATATTTCTCTCTCTTTTTTCCCTTTATATATGTATATATATATATATATTTATTTTTTCCCTTTATCCTGCGTTTATGCCAAAAATTATAAAAATAACGAAACAGATCGTGGTATCCAATTGTATACCCCCAACTTTTTTTCATTTTTTCTCTCTCATAGGACGATTAGGGTCCATTTGGGAAAAATGTTTTTTCTTTTTTTTTTTCTTTTTTTTTTCTCTCGAAAAGCACGTACTATAAACAGCTCAAAGGGGATTAAAGGGGGGAGTAAGGATTGTTGGAGTTATGTTGTATGTATTAATGTATATAGTTTTGATCAGGGAGGTGAGATTAATTTATTTTTGGTAATCGATTTCGCACGATCGTAGATGCGCGCACGCGCACACGTGCACACGTGCACACGTGCCCTATACCACCAAATATCCTATTATATCGAATTATTTCTATCATAATCTTTCCTCTCTCTCTCTCTCTCTCTCTATATATATATATATATATCCTTAATCCTTTCTTTTGTTTGTTTGTTTTTCCTTTCTTTCGACAAGCATGGGTGTATGCGTGCATGCGTGCATGTGTGCGTGCGTGCGTTTCGTACGTTCGTACGTAACATTTGGTGCATCAGTTAAATTGCCTGTTGTTTTGTAATAAAACTAAAACAACTGTTGTTGCGCGAACGCGTGTATTTTGGTCCGTGCATTCGAGAACTCTTCTCATGTGTTTTCGTGCTTTTATAAGCGCTTGTTTGACACTAACGTGACACGGCGGAGATATTACCTACAAATTATTTTCATACTAGAAATTTACTAAAATTTCTTTTTGCGAAACTAACGCGCGAGAGGATGATCAATGATCGCCCAACAACAATAGCTGAATTTAATATTCACTCTTTTATTTATTTATTTTTATTTTTTTTTTTTTTATTTTTCTTATATCATTCTTTTTTCTATTATCCTTCATTCGTTCTAACTTCTTCTTCTTTTTCTTCTTCTTCTTCTCATATTTTTCTATCCCCCTCCCTTCCCTCCCTTTTCTCCTTTTACAAGCTCGAGTCAATTAAAGTCGACGGAGAGTGAGAGGAAATTCGTAATGGGGTGGTTAAGGATGGAAGGATCTTCTTGCGTTAAATCTATCATGACAATAGAGCTATCCTCCTCCTCCTCCTTCTCTTCCTCCACCACCTCTCTTCTTCCTTTTCTTTCCTTACCTTCCCCCCCCCTATCCCACCTAGCCCCCATCTCCTTCTTTCCTTCCATTTGTTTTTTTTTCTTTCTCTCTCCTTTATTTCAATCCATCTCATCTCTTTTCTATCGTTCAAATTTTTCTATCACCTTATTCCTGTTACCCCCTCCCCTCTCACCCTCCTCCCCCCCTTTTAAAACCCCTTTTTCATTTTTTTTTTTTTTTTATATATTTTGCTAAAGCTAGTATTATATTCGTTTATCGACCATTATTGCCCTTCGTGTCGCGAGACGTCAGGCCGGAAGCGGCACGATTTTTACTGCTTTTGCTGTCGCGGTGGCGTCGATGGTGACGGAAATGTTGATGTTGCTGTCGGTGGTGGTAAATGTTGTTGCTTTAGAAGTTGTTCCTGTCGGTGGGATGTACTTGCTTACCATCACACTAGAAGGCTAGGCGTCAGCCAGTCCTCATCCGCTAGCTGGACCGCAACCAAGAACACACTTTACCATTTGAACACACAAACGCTGGTTAAGTCTTGGTCCGAATTTCAAGAAGGGAAATAGAAATAATTTCGACATCTTTATCATTCACTCTCTCTCTCTCTCTCTCTCTCATTCTTTTTCATTTCTTTTCTCTCTCTCTCTCTCTCTCTTTCTTTCTTCTATTCTTTTCTTTCTTCCATGACTTTCATCTACTTTCTCTCACTGTCTCTCTCTCTCTCTCTCTCTCTCTCTCTCTCTCACTGTCTTTCTTCCATGACTTTCATCTACTTTCTCTCGCTTTCTTTCTACCTTGTTCACTCGCAATCGCTCGTCAAACATACACGGACACTAATCGAACTGAAACTGCCTTTACCATGACTCAACCTCTGACCCCCTATAGTCCGATACACTAAAAATACATTGGTGTTACACGGTAATAAGCCGTTACGCTACACATCGATCGGTATAAAGTGTCAAAGGGCGATAGGACGAGGCATTCTTTTTTTTTCTCTCAGTCGAGCCGAAAAGATATCGATCGATTGCGAATTAAGTAATTAGTTAGACTTCGTCGACGTAGACTACTATTATTTATTTTTTTTTTCTTTTTATTTCTTTTTTTAAATTTTCTTTATTTTTTTTTTTTATCTTTTTTTTTCTCTATGCTGCTATTATTATTATTATTATTACTGTTACTAATATTATTATTATTATTATTATTATTATTATTATTATTATTATTATTATTATTATTATTATTATTATTATTATTATTGTTTTGTTTTGTTTTGCTTTCTTAATTTAACAAGAAACTCGATCATTTCTTTTTTTTTATTACGTCGATACAAAAGTATCTACGTATGTACAACAATAATTATTATTATTATTATTATTATTATTATTATTATTATTATTATTATTATTATTATTATTATTATTATTATTATNATTATTATTATTATTATTATTATTATTATTATTATTATTATTATTATTATTATTATTATTATTATTATTATTATATTATATCATTCTTTCTTCTTATTTTTCCTCCCTCTTAATATTCTCTTTTCCATTTGTGAGAAATTCTGTACGATAGAATGAAAGAACGATGCCCAGTGATACTTTTCAAGCTGGATTTGAGGTTGAGCCAGGTTGTAGACGCAGTTATCTTGATGCTAAGTGACATTCGAAAGAAATGATAAGCCAGGCCGTGCGATGATAGTGGTAGCGATCACTGTGCCTGCGAACCAAAATATGTAAATAAAGACAGTCTTTTAAGATGGACATTCGAGTATCTCTTCTGGCTTACACATACTGTTCAAATCGTCAAACTTATTATTCAAGTATATTTATTTTTCATTTTTTACGAAGAGAAATCAAATATATATATATATTTGTGTATATTCTATATAAATTAAAAAAGGATGTTATTCCAGTGAGATACTCGATAGATTAGTAAATAGTGCAAGGAGCATGCGCGTTACGATGAGACAAAATGATGCGTGTTAAATGCATTCCTATTGTTCATATTAATCGAAATAAAATATGTACCAATAAATATACATATATACATATATATATGATGAGGTATGAATGATACTACGTGAACTTTTGTTTCCAAAATCGAGAAAGCGTATCTTATGAAAACATGCAAAAGTAAAAAAAGAATATCTTATTGCTTTTTTTTTTTCTTTCTAATGTTGAATATTAATATAAAGCAGTATATGTCATGTATAGTAATCGTACGTTAAACACAAAATAATTTCTAAACGTTGTTAATCATCACAGTTAACATACATTAATTTAAAATCAATGATAGCGTGTAATGTACAGAAATCAAGACAGTTGTAATAATACTGTCTTTGAAATGAAAAAAGTAATATTTTCTAGAAACAAGAAAAACATAATACCATTGGAAGCATCGATGCGTACAGGGGTACGGCAAAACATACAAACATTCACGTATACCGTCGTGCTGATAGAGAAAAGTAATGGTTACCTGGAACTGTTGCATCGGATAGGCCATCATTTGCGCCGGGGGTGGTGGAGGTGGAGGTGCGGCTTGAACCCCTGGGGGTGCCGTGACCGATGGATGATGAGGGATTTGTGGTCCCCCAGGTAATCCTTGGCCCCATCCAGCTGCCGTGCCAGCAGCATGGACACCCATTCCCATTCTGTTTTTGTACATTTTAACATTGTTAATATTCAAATGCAACAAAAACGTACTACTCTTCAAAACTATATACAATTAATATGTAAATTTCATTTGATTTGTTCAATGCAATAGGTGTTCTTTCGATACTAAAAAAAAAAAAAACATGTGTGCATATCACACAAGTAAGAAGTGAAACTTTCAAATAAACAAGTTTCGAGGATATAATTTATTATATAATATTATTATTATAATATTATTTGTACTTTTAATTTGTAATTATTTATTTAATTATTAATTTAATTATAAAAATGCGCGCCTGTTCGTATGCAATCCTCCAGACACACATTGAAAATGTTGCTTGCGAGCGTCATCTACTAGGACGGAATTTTTTTGCAGTCAAAACTGTTTATACACGTATGTATGACGGGTTGCCTATCTTATACAGGCGCGCATTTTTATAATAACTACAAAGAAAGTAAATAATAAAACACTTTAAAAAATGTTTACAAATCAAATATTTTTATAAATAATAATAATATCAGATGGTTTAATTTAACTCCAATTCTAACGACGAAATTACATATAGTCAAGTCATGGTTACGGTTAAACTGCAATGACGCTGGCTGACCACAGTTAGACAGTAACATCAGTCAAGCACGGTCAGCTGGTAACGAACAGGTGACAGTGCTTGATGATACTTTACAATGTATACTATATACACACATGTACAAACATAAACAGAGTGTTTTAGAAAAAAGTGATTAACGTATTTAAGAACGTTAAGTGATTGGATAATATGATAAAAACAAAATACTCTTTTGTTCGTTAATTTTCTACTTATTTTAAAAGAACTATTATTATAATAATAATTGTATTAAAGCTAATTGCATTATTTTATCAAAAATTGTTCGAAAGATTTGGTCAATATTTTAGTACGGAAAAGGAAAAGAAAATTCCATAGAAAGAAATAAGTGGAAAGTGAACTCACCCCATATACTGCGCCTGTTGGTATCCTGCGAACTGGCCGTAAGTATAGCCTTGCATGCCCTGAAGGAAACCACCGGCTTGCATCTGAGTTGCCGTTGTCGGGTAAGATTGGGGTGGATACCAGTAACCTAGCTGGCCGGCACTCCCGACGCCACCGACGCCTCCGACACCCGCGACGCCCGCCGCCGCCGCGGCGGCAGCAGCTGCCGCCGCGTAATACGGATACGTCGCCGACGATAACGCCTGAAAGAGCACCGAGATCAATGAAACAGAAAGGGAACGAGAATATTGGCTTGAATTTGAAAATGAATTGAGAATTTTTTTTTCCATTTTCATTTTAATATCGATTCTTAACGTCCTAATCGATTAGGATTTTTCTAACGACCGTTGAAATCGTAGATAGAACATTAAACATTTTCCTTAATATAATGAGGATCGTAAAAGGAGAGAAGAAGGCTACCAACCCATCCACCCATCGAAATCGTCCTGGAAGAAAAGGGGATATTCCTAATAACGATTATTTGGCTAGCTTTATAACTTCTTCCAGGTACTTTCGTACGATCACAGGAGATTACGATGCTCATCTCGGCGCATGGTGATCCTAACTTCGTTAATGACACCAATATAAGCGCGTTACGACGGTCTTTCGACAATGCGTTTCCTCGTGAAAATGCTAACGTACATACCTATACTATCATCATAACGTATATATAGATTTGAAGGAGAGTCGAATGGTCGATGACAGAGTTTCCAACGTCCTCTTTAAGTCGAGCATTCGGTAACTGCCCAGGATACTACTGTATCTATAGATATATGCACGTATCTATATATATATATATATATATTATATATACATATGCATGTATGTATGTATGTATGTATGTATGTGCATGACGAGGTTTGGAGTAACTCGATATCCTAGTACTCGGTAGGAGAAACGCGTTATGGGAATAGGGATCAATTAGAGCGATGTCACGGGCCGAGTAACAGTGGATGGATGGGCGGAAGTACTATCCGAACCGACGAGGAGACCAAGCACCGTACTCTGGATACTGTTTCCCAGATCGGACGTACCTACTCGTCCTAACGGCGCTAATTGCTAAGAGACCCGACAAGAACACACTCCCGAAGAGAGCTACCTGAATAGACCGGAATCTTGCCTGATTCTCTGTCCTTTATCTCCCTCCTTTTCCTGTTCCTTCTCTTCTTCTTCTTCTTCTTCTCTTTTCGTATTCTTTTCTTTTGATGATTGTAGAGAATGAAAGACAGACAGATACACAGAGAGAGAGAGAGAGAGAGAGAGAGAGAGAGAAAGAGAAAGATGAGAACAGACTGGTCATATTCCTGCTGCTTTAGTGACAGTGGATAGCAGTGAATCCGAGTTAGAGACGACCGGATGGAGGTAGGACCGGAATCGAACTCAGTAACTACTTCCTTTTTCCAATGGTTCTGAACCGACGAATTTTCGCGATCTACTTTCACGAATTCTCCTAGCCCTTTTGTATCTCAATTTCAACGATGCAAGATAGACGCGTATAATAGAAACGAGATCAATGACCGTTCGTGTGTTTAATCGAATGAAAGCACTTTATTAATATTTATGCACGGTCAAATAACGACCATTGAGTATAATATGTGGTATAAACTCTTCGACGATTATTATTCTAATCGTTTCATCTAAATGATCCAATTTTCTTAAAGGGTCACTTACCTGCCCTGTTTGTTGGGCGTTATTCGGATCGCCACTTTCTTTGCCCCAGCTGCATTTCACCGTTTGCCCATTAATATCTGTGTTGTGTACCGCCACAATAGCGTGCGTGGCCGATTCCTTTGTCGAAAACCTGAAAGCAAGTTGAATGAAATGTAGATTAACTATCAAAAAAAGATCGTAGTAAAGAGAGAGAATAAATAGTAGAGACCTTTATATTCTACTTTTAGTGTTCCTTTTCAATATATATATATATATACATGTGTAAGTAAGTAGATGCATCGTATACTAAATCGAAAAAGAGAATCCAGGATAGAATTCGGCACTCTTTCCGCCAGTTACATCGGACCTTATTATCGTACCTTTGTAGAATAGTTGGCCACTGGGCGTTCTAAGCGACTCCAGCCATTTAATTTATGCGAATTTACTGTGCGCACGAATGACCACGATAATTGTGAATCTCCCGAATCCGGATTACCGGATTCGTAGTTGGCATTCCAATGTTAAATCGTACTTTCCGCTATCTCGCCTTAGCTTTTGATATTTTTACAATCCAACGAAAATGTATCTACAGCAGAGAGCGGAGCATTGCCCAAAAAGAAAATGCACTTTACGAATTTTCTTCTTTCTCTTACATTTGTCTATTTCTTACGTCTTTCTTCTCCTTTTTCCTACTGTCCGAATATAAAAATCTTCGTCGTTGACTTTAGGTTATACGTAATCCGAGTAACTTTTACAATGCATCCGATATATATCCTGGCTATAAAGAAAGGATTTAACCTTTAGAACGGAGGGTAAGTAGATTGTATTTACCGACACGCGTACAGAAGCTTATATATCGAGCCCTTCAATTACGGGAAAGTTAAGGTTTGCCGTTTGGCATTTACCCAAGAATCAAGGGAAGGGGTTTTACCGTCGTTGAGCAAACTCGAGGATATGTTATGCCACACGGCTGGACATAAACACGTCGTTTTTAGAGGCATTATAAAGATAATCTCGTGTACGGATACCTACTCGGGGCCGTAGGCTATAGAGTTAATCAAATTTCGTGCTTTAACGAGAAATACAAAGCTTTTGAGATTTTTCGAAAGAAGGATATGATATTGCACAAATATATATATATATATGTTTTGTTGAATGTATCACATATGTGTATTATATCTGTATATGTATATTTATCCATAATAGAATTAAAATTCCCTGCAGTAATAAACGAGCGTGTTTATATGTGGGGATGCTTTAGGGGAATTCATTAAAATAACATATATGTGATGTTCTTTTGAAACAAACACGTATCAAATATTTTTCATGCACTATTGTGCAGATAACATGAAGCCATTTTTAAAAAATTGTTGGTTAGCAGTGAGTATATCTCGTTCGCATTATTTCACGATGATCGATATAAATTTTTATATTGGAAAGTTACAGGGACGGTGATGAGTTGTAAAATGTTTTTACGTGTGCCTTCGACGGAATGGGAACGTGAGCGCAGAAGCGCACAAGCTCGTTTTATATCGTCGTCCTCACTCTTTTTACTGATAAAAGGGAAAGAGAGAGAGACATAAAGAGACAGAGAGAGAGAGAGACAGAGAGAGAGAGAGAGAGAGAGAGAGAGTGAGAGATAAAGAGAAAGAGAGGGATCGCGATAAGCGATTGAACAGCAACAATAAATTTTATTGGATAAACGCAACGGAAGTTTGGACATGACGCGCACATTGTATCCATCGAATTCGGGACGGGGATTAAAAGGGATCGTAAAAGGGCAGTGGCGGCTCGTGCCGAATTTGCTGGAATAGTCGGGAGGCGAAGAATTATTGCAAGTTCGCGAAGATTAGGTCACTTTTAACGTTAACGATCGGGACAACACAATGGGAATGGTTCGACCGATTTCTCTTTCTCTCTCTCTCTCTGGTTTTTTTTTCTTCTCTCTTTTGCTTGGTCTGTGATCGTCAAGTAGAAGGAAGAAAGGAAGGAAGGAAGGAAGGGTGGTCGTCGTCAGCAAAGACTAATACCCTTCTACCCTCAACCCTCTTTGACGAGAGCCGAATTCGAAGCGATAACCAGCAGCAGATAAGATTCTTTCTTTTTCGCGAAGAAGAAAGGATCCTTTCTCGCTCACCCTCCCGTTAAAACCCTTTCTTTCCCCTTTCTACTCCTCGACTCTTTCCTCGATGTCCCTTTTCGGGAAAGCCCAGAAGTAAGTCCATACGTCATCCCGAGATATTCATTTCCGGGTTAAGGGTGGGGATGATGCCACGGTACCGGAAGAATGGTAGGAGGAAGAGCAATTAGACGGAAGATATCTGAACGACGGACATTGTCCACGGGTGGCGGAACTGTGGCAGACACACCGAGAACGTAGGAACGCTTTTGGGGGTGAGTAGACTACAACGACGACGACAACGACAACGACGACGACGAAGGGTAAGAAGTAGACGATCGTTCAGAGGGGTGGATAGAAAAGAGTAAAGAATACTGAATGGCGTAGGTATAATGTGAGCGAAAAACGAGGGTGGCAGGAAGAGAAAGATAAAGAGAAAGATAAAGAGAGAAAGAGAAGGTAGAAGAAAGGGTTTTTTTTTGTCCCTATCTGTCCTATCTTTCTTTTCTTCTTTCTTAAACCCCTTTTCCTCACACTCCTTTATCGTCCTTTTCTATCCCTTCTTTCAGCTCACGACCCATCTCCACCCACAGCTCTCGACAGTTCGTCCTGAGGTAGGTCGCGGCTGTCTTTAAGGGATATAGATACGCCTTCGAGCGTTACGAATGCTCGACGGATTCACCAAGCCGTCGCCATATTTCTTGTCAGACGAGAATCGTGACCCAAATTTTGTGGGCTGATCATAATCGTCCGTGTGCAACGCCAAAAGGAGAACTATTAATCAAGTTATTTATATACATGTGTGTATATGTTGGCGGTAAAACGTGAAATCCCGTTAATTCATGAAATAACTAATTAACCCTTTGAGTACTGAATACTTTTACTTCAAATGTTTTATAGAAACGGAATAGTTTATTATTAATCATATTCTAATAATAAATTATATTTAATAATTAATGTTTTTGTTTCTGAATATAATTTAATTAATTAATATAAACATTATAATATTTTAAATTAATATTAACAAACACGTATATATAATAAGAACGAATAATTACAAAAATTGTTGTAGGATTGATCTAATCTCAATTTTATATCTTTACTACTTATCTTTTTTATGAATTTATATATTACCTAATTGAAGTATGTATAATTTTATTTTATATCATACTTTGTAATGGATCGATATAATTATTTCACAAATTAACGGTAATATACGGGAAGGATAGAAAAAGTATTAAACTACCGAAAATTTCTAAACCATTTATAGATAGGTTTTTTTTAGAAAAAGATAGATAGGTGAGTGAGTGAGAGATAATGTCATCTTCCGCGTTGATTCAATGTGAACAAGAAAGAATTTCTTTCAGTTTATCATGCATCAAAGTTACAAACAATCCTTGAATAGTGCGTTTCGTTATTCTTTGTCTGTTTATCGATCATCGATCCCTACCCATTCGTTTATCTTTCACTCTATCACTCTCTCTCTCTCTCTCTCTCTCTCTTTCTATGAGTCGAGACGAGACGTCTAGTCACGCGAGGAAACGCGTGTAACTTGCTCCAGGGAATTTCTGTCATTTTGCAGTATACACTAGGAAAACGGGACACAACGGTGACGTACGTCGTCGCATCGTTTTGACTACGCCGACACGATGTAGTCTTAAGGGATATCGCGAAGCTTTTGGAACGAGACGACGCATGTGAATGTTGAAGTTCGGAGGATTTACACAGAGGATGATACCTGCAAGATTTCTTGCAAACTATCCCTACTACCTGCTAGATATCTGGCGAATAATTAACGAGTCGTGTACCTTCTTACTTCTCTCCTCTCAATCTTCTCTCCCACCATTCAGCTATTTTACGAGAGACAGAAGAAGAAGAAGAAGAAGAAGAGAGAGAGAGAGAGAGATGGAAAACAAATGTCACCCTTGAGAATGGCTAGTAATTTACCTTATGAAGGCATATCCCTTGTCCTTAAATACACGAATCTCCTGGATAGATCCAAATTGGGAAAAGGTCTTCTGCATCAATTCCTCCGTCAAACCATTGGTTAGCCCGCCGCAGTAAACCGTGCAGTTGGTAGGACTACTTTGGTTATATACTTCATCGAATGTCAGAGGCTTTGCGTTCGCTGCAAACAAAATAAGAGAAGAAAATATGATAAAAAAACATGTTAAGAAATAAACGACCATGAATAATATCATGTTTTCTTTACTTTTTACCGTTTAGTTTTGTTTTATTCTATTGTTTTTTTCTTTTTTTTTTTTGGAGAGAGAGTTTTGAAGACTGGCGGCTGAGATTGAAAGCTTTTCAAAATTTCTCGTTAACGTAACCCGAACAAAAGGGCACAAAAAAGGTTTACGGTATGTTTGAACAGCCAAGAAAGGTACTTATAAAATGAAATTATTAATTCGTTGGTATCAGTTTACACGCTTTACATTATCATTTTTTATTTCACAATTTGATTAATAATCTTTTCGTTGTGTGTTACGATTACCGAGACGCGCCTTTATCCGAGCGAGAATTATTACTACTATACTACTACTACTACTACGACTACTACTTACTACTACTACTAATACTACTACCCCACTATACCCATTACTACTCTCGACCGATTTAATCGTACGTCGTCGGGCTTCCGCACTTCGGCCATTAATAACGTTACTCAAAAGCGAATTAATATGCGTCTTGATATTAATCGCATAATGGACGCGCGATCGTGTCGTAGAGACCATTGAATGAATCGATCGATCGATTTCCGTTCCGATTTGTTACGAACTTGTCTTGACTAGACAGGCACGTGGGGGTGGGAAGTGGGGACACAGAAATAGAAAAAGAAGAAGAAGAAGAAGAAGAAGAAGAAGAACAAGAGAATAAGAATAAGAAGAAGAAGAATAATAATAATAATAAGAATAAGAAGAAAAAGAAGAAGAAGAAGGAAGAGGGGTGATAAAAAGGGGGTAGAGAATAAAAAACGATAATACTTTGATTCCGAAGAATTCGATATAATACTTTTCTACTCTTTTCTTTTTTTTTTTGTTTCCCCATCATCTCGTTTTCTATATTTAATATGAAAAAGGTATCTCGTATAGAAGAATTGTCTCCAGTGTGTGTGTCCACCAGGGATTCACGTGGATATAAGCGAAAATAGATATTTCTTCCGATGCAATGCATCTGACAGCTATCTCAGACCCTTCTATTCTCTTCACCCTCTCCGAAAAAGATCCTATCACTGATCTTCCGTCCTTCGATCTTCCTTTTTCTTGCACTTCTACTTTTACTGATACTACGAGGAAGGGTCAAGCGAGTTTTCACGACGATGGTCGAATCTAGAAACGACTACGACGACGACGACGATGACTATGACGACGACAACGCGAGCACGAGATATCGAACGCCAATGCCAAAGAGGTTGGACCGCGTCAGCTAAGTTTACGATCGCATTGGGTCTTAACCTATACGATGAAGCAATGTACGGGTGTAAACGCGACCGGTAAACCATGGCCCTATAATTGCCTCGTTCTTAGAATGGAAGCTCCTCTCAGAAACGGCTGGACGTCCCGTTAAGAACTTTACCACGAAGGTACGGACTCCCCCTCACTCCACCCCCCACTACCTCCCTTCCACCCTTCTTTTCACAAAGCTCGGCATTATCTCTTTATTGCCCGACGGACGTTATTCCCACTTTTTACAGAGTGTCACTTCTCGTTTCTACTCGTAAGGTTTCTTAGAAAGAAGAAGAAAAAAAAAACCTGATCTTTACTTCTTTTTCCTTACTTTTTTCTTCTTCTTCTTCTTCTTCTTCTTCTTCTTTTACTTTTTCTTCTTCTCTTTATCGAGAACACCGATTTGACAAAGCAAAAATCACCGGAAGTTCGTTTGTTAGAATCGTGAACCAATTTCTTTTCTCTTTAGATAAGACGTGTATATATACGTAAGTAGATTGATGATGTCGAGCGTTTGTTCTATTTCTTCTTTTTATTTTTATCTTTTTTTTTTTTTTTTTTTTTGTTAATTTCAATGCATGCAAAATTATTTATTTTTATTTTTATTTTTTCAATTCGTCTTTCCTAGATAAGAAAGATTTCGTAGTTTTATATTTATTTTTGATTAATTATTCGTAGATAAATCGTAATTTTTGTTTTTTTAATCGGCAAGCATTCGATCGGCAAGATGCAAAAATATCGAGAAAAAAAAATATGAATAAAGAAAGATTTACTTCTACTTTCTGTAGCAGTTTAAAAGTTACCTACACAGAGAGAACATGCAAAATTATTTTCCCTTTTTTTTCTTTTTTTTTTTTTTACAATCTTTTAATTATTATACGAAAAGTAAAGGAAAAATGTGAGTCTTGGTTATTTATACAATTTTATATACAGTATACTCTCTCTCTTAAGAAGAGAAGTTGTTCATTACAGAGTGTTAGGTATTGCTATAGATGTGTATGTTTTATATATAATATATATATATATGTCGAAAAATATTGCAAAATTTCGCAAGCAAAGCAGTAACTAACCCCGCGATATAAATGTGGGTTTAGAGATGTAATAAAATCCTAGGAGAATTTTTGATGGTATTAGAAAACATCGTACCAAAATATTGGTAGACGTGCGATGTTCATTGATATTGGTCATATGGTTTGTACAATGTTTGAAAATATTTGAAGAACAATAATCCAGTTGTTTAAAATATGTTAAGCAATTCGTCTTGTTTAAATTTCTTTTTCCTTATATTTTGTAAGATATTAACAATATATTCAGAAGATTGGTATTATCAAAAGTCATGATTGTTCGTGAATAAATTATACTCTACCTTTAAATGATTATACATTATAAATAAATAATCGTCGATTTATTAATGACGTTTGAGCAACGAAGATTGCTCGTATAAGTAATAATACGATCGATTTCGTAAGATCGCTACGTTTGTCATTTTCAAGCTTTATATAGCTTCGAGGCGTATCAAGTTAAAAAATAGAATAAGAAAGCCGCTGAAAATCGTGGCTATGCAAACTATCAAAGAGCTTTCTCGCGAGTGGTGCACCGTGAATGAAAATCGGCTTTAAAAAAAAGAACCTTCGCTAAAGATGAGATCGATTGGTATGCGAGATATAATATTCGATATGAAAGAAATGGGAGAGTGAAAGAAAGAAAGAAAGAAAGAAAGACAGAGAGAGAGAGAGAGAGAGAGAGAGAGAGAGAGAGAGAGAGAAGAAAAAAAAAAGAAAAAGAATGAGAAAGAGAGAGAAAGAGACTATCAAAATTTTATCGATTTATTTTTACCGATGAAGTTTCATCTTCTCGTTTTTCTTTTTATAAATTTTTTTTTTTTGAATTCAAAGTGAATTTGTTCACGGAAAAAAACTTGTTCGATGTTGAATGAAATTTTTCTCTCGTTTTTTTTAAATTTTGTCCTTCACAATTTTGACGTGCATTAGGTTGGATAATAATTCTTTTGAAAATTGATTACATCGACGAAGCTTACGTGAGAGAAAACGCAGTGTGGCGGTCGTACGATTTCACGAGCTAGCTAATCGTAGATAATAACGTGATAAAACTCTGAACGAACTTCTCTCTTTCTCTCTCTCTCTCTCTCCCCCTCCTTCCCTCTCTCTCTCTCTTTTTCTCTTTCTCTTTCTCTTTCTCTTTCTCTCTCGTTTCTCGTGATCAATCATAAATCGTTGGACGGGTCGCGAATTCGCTCCGGTGATACTTTATTCTTATCCATTCGGAATCACTTACCACTCTGCTAACTGGATTTATCTAGCGGTTATACCGAACTTTTTATTCCCTCGAATATACGATAACTCGGCACAGTTCGCACCCGAAGAGAAAGAGAGAGAGAGAGAGAGAAAGAGAGAGAGAGAGAGAGAAAGAGAGAGAGAGAGAAGAAGAAGAGAAGAGGGGATGGAAGAGGTGAAAGATCAACAAGAAATTCGGGAGTAAACTCGAAATTTCCTGACGATAGCGCGATCCTCCAATAAAGCAATGTAATTCTAGTCTTCCGAATGAGGGAAAAGAAGATGAAAGAAAAAAAAAAGGAAAAGAACAAAACCTTAAGAAAAAAAAACATAAAAAAAGAGAGAGAGAGAGAGAGAGAGTGAGAGTGAGAGAAAAGATGAACACGGCAGACATAACACGCGGTCAGAAATAAGAAATCGGGGGGGGGGGCAACGATATTAGAGTTTTACGATGGTTTCTTTTCTTTTCGTATTTTCTCTCTCTCTCTCTCTCTTTCTATCTTTCTATTTTCCTTTATCTTTTGTCTTTTTTTTTTTTCTAATTTTCTCTTTCCCTTTCTTCTTCTTCTTCTTCTTCTTCTTCCTTTCTTTCTCTGATTTTGTTCGGTTCTTCTTTAAAATCGTAGAAAGAAGAAGTTTCCACTTTTCCTTCGGTTTATGGCGAATGGTTTCTTCGTTGATGTCGACGATGAAACTCAAATGTACGTAACTCTTATAACCCTTAAATAACGAGAATGCTTGAAGTTTCGTTGGCACCGGTTACTCCTGGTGCGCGCCAATATTCCACCACGACTAAATTCATGCTAGAAACGTTCTAAGTGGACATTAGCTCTCCTTTTTCGTACCTACTCCCCCAACCCTCCCCTCCCCCCACCCCCACCCCACCCCTCCTCTTCTCTCTTTCTTGGTTCTATTTTCTTTTTCTTTATCTTCTTGGTACAATGATATATTTATAGAAGATTACCAGTACAAACACAAACGACGAACGAACGTTCATCAAAATTTTATTTCTCAGCTTTCCACAGTACTTATCTTTTTTTTTTTTTTTTTTTAAAGTTTTTTCTTTAAAGTACAAAGTTTACTTTGTAAATAATTTTTATTTTTCTATCCATTTGTCGTGTAGTATGTATAATATATATATATATTTTCACGTATATAAGTATAAATATATAATGTGTCACATAAATTATTAACATTAGATACACAAGACTAGTCATTTTGACTAGTCGGGGCCATTTGAATTAAAAATTTCTACTTCATGTAACATTTGATTTTTGTAAATAATTAAACGTTTTGTTATTTAAAAATGTCTATAAATTCATTGATCTATTTTTTTTAGAATAAATAAAGACTGGAAGCCTTAAAAATCATTTTTCTTATATACATCAGTCATTTTGAAATAGGTATACTGAAAATGGTGGTATATCTAGTGTTAATTTCCATTATCTCAGGTGTTTTTTAAGTTGCAAAATATTTATATTAAATTTATTTCAACGTTATTATATTATTCATTTTATTGTATTCTAATGAAAGATAGTAGTCGTTTATTTTTCCGTACGATTTTTCTGGAATATTGAAATTAAAAAGATGTCCAAGATTGCGCTCCCGTTTTGTAAGTTATACCGACTTTCATTAGATAACGTAGAATGTAATGGCCACGTTAAATGAAGTAGAAACTTTCGTAACGAGTTTTATTGGATATATTTCTCTTACGTAGATATTGTTCTACGTTCTAAGTATATATATGTATATATATATATGTATATAGTAAAGTATATATAGATATACACATATACACCCGTATTGCTTTGTAACACCTTACAAAAGATACTGTTAAAGTATCTTCTCTGTAAAATATCTACAGCATCGAAACTTCGTACTTCTAAAGGTACAAGTCTAACTAGCTGAAGAAAATCGAGAGAGAAAAAGATTTCATGTAAAATTGTGCACGTTAGTTGAAGGTGCACGTAATAATGTCTCTTTAAAGAGAAAGAGAAAGAGAAAGAGAGAGAGAGAGAAAGAGAGAGAATAAAAGAAAAAGAAAAAAAGAAAGAATGAAATAAAGACAAAAGTAAGTTAGTAAGAAAGAAAGTAAAAAAAAAAAGAAAAGGAAAGGGGATAGAAAAATATAGTATTAAACATAGTTTAACAGGTTTAGTAGAAAATATTTGTACAAATGTGCAAAAATTGCCACTCGAGTTTGAATATAATCAAAAATATATTATATTAATAAATAATTGTGTGAAAATAAAGAGAAGATTGTGCAGAAAAAAGAATGTATTTATATAAAAGAGTTTTAAAGTGAATCAAAAAAAAAAAAAAAAACAAAACCAAAAAAAAAAAATAAAAGACCCACGTAGCCGATGTTTTATTTGCCCTTTTTCTAATTCTATAAGAAAAAAAAGAAAAAAAAAAAAGAAATTTGAAGGATGATCGGAAATATTATGAAAAAAAAAAATGGACAAAATGGAAGAAAATGCGAGATAGATAAAGAGAGAGAAAGAGATAGAGAGAGAGATAGAGAGAGAGAGAGAGAGAGAAAGAGATAGAGAGAGAGATAGAGAGAGAGAGAGAGAGAGAGAAAGAGAAAGAGAAAATAATGATAAACGTAATAAGAGTAAAGTGAAAAGAGTAACAAAATGAATTGATTTTCCTTTTACCTTTCGTGATTGTACAATTCTCTCTTTCCTCCTTCTTCTTCTTCTTCTTTTTCACCATAATACATACGCATCTACTACCCTTTACCCATATATGGTATTTTTTTTTTTTTTTTATTAACTCGACAAACGATTCACGTTTTTCCACGTGTTATCATAATATGATCATTATAATAAAATATAATATGTTTAGCATGCATATTAAAATCAATATATATATAT
>NW_015148987.1:900099-982010 GCF_001465965.1 Polistes dominula | reverse complement strand
AAAAAAAAAAAAATAAATGGATGTAAAAATCGAATGGCAAAGAAGGATCGATGGTCTAACGTCGCTCATATTTTTCTCTGCGCACGTATTCAAATGTTATACAAGTATGAAGAATGAAAATGGAAATGTATTAGAGCGAATAATAATAATAATAATAATAATAATAATAATAATAATAATAATAATAATAATAATAATAATAATCATGTTATAATGATGATGATGATGATGATGATAATAATAATAATAATAATAATAATAATAATAATGGTAAGTAATAAATACAACAAGGATATAATAGAATAATATAATGTAAACGTAGTGTTGGGGGAAGGTATTTCAAAAGTTAAAATGTATATATAATACATATATATATATATATAAGTAAATATATATATATATGTATGTATATATTATAATGTAAAATATGTTAAAAAGAGAGGTAAGAGAGAAGTAAGAGAAAGTACGAAACATATTTTGAATAAAGGGTAAATATTAGATATAACGTTTTTAGCTAGGTTGCTTTGTATTTTGGTACACTTACACACTCTTGTCTAAGCTCTCATCAACCCCCGTTCTCTTTTTCTTTCTCTTTTCTTTGCTATTGTGGCCTTTAACTCCAGCCGTATCACCCTCCTGCAAAATATTCCTGTTAAAACGACACGTACTGATAGATCAGCACAGCGACAATTCCTATAGAAAATAATCACAATCATGATAATAGAGATTTTTCTATAGAAGAAATATTTCATTAGTTTAATTATATTATCTAAGCGAATCGTCCCTTTCGATTAATCTGTTTATTTTTATTATTTTTCTTTTTCTTTTATTATTCATAGTATTATGTGTGTATTTTTTCTAATCTTTTCACCTACATACAAAGACGATTTAATATATATATGTATGTACGTGTGTATATAGATATATGAAAAAGGCTAAATTTCATGGATGAAAAAGTGCGATTATAAATAAAGCACATTACGAAGTAAATGGATTCGATCGACGAGCTCGAGTTCCAACAAATGTGGGACATTAAACGAACTCTATGGTTAAATGGATTTTTCTTCTTTCTTCTTATTTTAGTTACATTGTAGTTGTTGTAATAGTAGTAACAGTAGTACTACTACTACTAGTAGTAGTAGTTGTTGTTGTTGTTGTTGTTGTTGTTGTTAGAGAGTAGTGACCATAGTAGTATAGTTCGTTCGTTCGTTCGTACGTATAGTCCTTACGTTTCCCTTAAGACACTAACGACAATTTAATGGTTCTCTTCATAATGACACAAACCCAAGCATTTCCCGAAGAGTAGCTATCTTTTCTCTCGGGATTACGCAATAAACCGCTGCGATACATCTCTTTATGGAGGCGTATAATCCCCCTGCGTCGCTGTAATCGTACAATAAGCTCGTCAGCCAGTAATTTACAGTTACTTTTATGACGTTAATACGTGGAGAGACCCTTTTATCATGGATGATATGACATTGATTTTGATCGAAAGAATAGATCGGAGTTTTTGTTTTTAGACAACAAAAAAATTCCAATGATTTTTTATTATTTTCGTAGAAAATCAAAGAATAAGAAAAACATGGGAAAATAAAGAATGATATACAGAAGGACACACATAGAGATTTCTCCTGTTTAGTCGTATTTATTTACGTGTCCTGCCCGACTAACGATAATATTGCTGATCTATTCAGGTTATTGGCTTTTCATGAATAATCAATGGGGAGATAGGAAAATCCAACGAGGTAGATCGAAGATTCGGCTTGCCGCAGCTACGAACTAAATTCATGCCGGAGAGTCGGTCGGTTGGTTCAAACTGGAATTCATGTAACAAGGTGGAATCCTCGGAACTTCGGCTTTTCGCTACAACAATTCACTTTGCGTATGGAATCAAGGAAGATTGCACATTCTGTGAAATGGTGCGTATGGTAGACGAATAATTCTCTAGGTGGGATAGGATGGTAGGGAGATGGTGATGTCTCGTTACTAGTCAAGTTATGCCGAATATTATAGTCGACGAACGTATCTTTAAGTCTACGATAATCGCTAGCTAGCAAGCAAGCAAGCAAGCAAGCGTTTACTATTATCACATATATTTCTCTATTTTATATATTCGTTAAGAAAGGAACGGAATGAAAGGATATGGAAGGTATTATTGGTATTCTCGAATGTACGTCTAAGAGAGAATGAGAGAGGAAGATTCCAAGTGGCAAATGACGTTGAGCGGTTTCCAGCGGTAAACAGGAACGTATGTTCACCACAGGGACATTATCAGAGCTAATAAAGCTGCGGGCTAACCCAAAGCCTCGCCACACTTTGCCAAGAAGGCCTGAGTAACGTTGGTTGTTAAAGTTTCAACGTAATCTTGGGAATAGGCGGTTTCATTTCATAGCAAAAGCTGGGCCGTGGATCTGTAAAAGCGTACATTCAAGTTGGCCCAGCTAGTCTAAGAGAAGAGAAGTCTTCCTATCCCAGTAGCATTGAAATCTACGAGAAAGACTTAGTCTGCTATTATTTACGACAGTTACTTTACAGTTGCCGTAGCTACACCCTACACCAGCTAAAATCTACTCTAGAATGAATTTCCTGTTCCGTTTGGTAGAATCTCTACAAGTTTTTCTTTGGGTTTCTCCAAGGAAAAACTGTTACATCATACGTGCAAAAAAAGATCCCTAATCCTATCTGGGGTTAGAATAAAATTCAAGAATACAGTGAGCTATAATAGGTTGCTTCTTCACGAGCTGGAATTTTTGATTGTTTCAATTGCGTCTTCTTGATAATATTACATAAAAGGTTGATTCTCTATCTATTCAAGGAGTCTTTCTAGAAGAAGCTCGACGTTCTTGTGCCGACGTTCGTTGTCGTCGTCGTCGTCGTTCGTGTTTGAGCATGAACGAGTCATTAATTAGGATTTCCTATACGTTATAGGAAGTATGGGCGTACGAGACAGCTGTGGATTTGTAATAGAGGTGTTTTCGTCCGGTAATCGATTACCGTAGTAGAATCTGGAGCTCGAGGAGTCGTCCCTAGAATCGAGCTCTAGCCGTGCTGCTTCGTGCTCCACTCCGATCTACTTGGTTTCCAACTTCCCTCTCTCCCTCTCTTTCTCTTTCTCTTTCTCCTTCTCCTTTTCCCTTTCTGAGCCGAGCCAAGCCAAGATTTGTAGTCGCGGCATAAATTCGAGCTTTCGCCCTTCTCCGGACTTGCCCTAATAGATTGGTGGCCCCGATAAACGCGTCCAATACGTGAATATATGTGTACGTTTGTGTCTGTGTGATGCGTATATATATATATGTATATATGTGTATTTAGCAATGAACTTTAAAACGGACGGTTTGAATTTATTTCGTCTAATTAAATAGAAATATATATTTTAAAGATATTTGTGCAATTACATATAGAATACGTGTATCTTTAAATAATTGTATTTATTTAAATATAGGAATATTTTTTGAAATGAAAAAGAAATGTTTCTCTTTATAGTGATCGTAGAACATATCCTTCTTCAAATGGTATATCGAAATTCAATCATTTAAAGTCACGCGGTTGTGGCATGATCGATCGTACGCGAACGTACGTTTCACTGTGTCACACTCGGTACGTGTGTCTCCGTATTACCAAATAAACAGGACCTTTCTAGGAGACACGGAGAGGTGAATATAGGTAGAGTGAACAAGGCCAGAAATCGAGTCGAGGGACGATGTAAGTACGGACGAAGATACACGAACGAAGAGAGATAGAGGTATATATAGTGATGGTAAAAGCAAGAGAGAGAGAGAGAGAGAGAGAGAGAGAGTAAGTCGAACGTTTAAAGAGCCACGGGGGTGTTCAACAGCGTTCCGCACTCGAGGACGAAATGGTCTCCCGCCTCGCCGAAACGAGAAAACCAATCCTCTCTCCGCACCTTCGCTCACGTATGTGTGCCTATATTAACTTCGATCCACGTTTCTGCACAAGCCTCTGCAAACCTTCCACTACTACTACTACTAATACTACTACTACTACTACTACGATCATAATTCTCAACTACCCTTCTAGCAACGGACGCCAAAGGCGTTCTCTCCTTTACCTTCTCTTCTCTCCACTCTTCTCCTCTCCTCTCGACTGCTCTCCTATCTACGTCACAGTCCTACGAGGAGCAACGTGTTCGGCAGCAGCAACGGAACGGTTAAAGCAGCATCCCCAGTAAGCAAGTCAAGCCGCTTCCTACTTCCCCTATCTCAACTAACGTACGTAGGTGTAGCCACAACCCTCAGGAATTTCATTTCGTATGCCGAGTTAATTATACGTCAGACTTTTACTTCCAAGACTGTCTGTCTTGTTTTCTCTCGTGCGATTCGGTCAGCTCTCGTTGTTGGTAACTACTCGGATATGTAAGTTGGTGTTTGCGTGTGTGTATGTGTGTGTGTGTGTGTGAGTATGTAAATATTGTTTTCTTTTTTGTTAACTCTTTTTCTTCTTCTTCTTCTTCTTATTTCTTTCTTTCTTTTCTTCGGACTTTATTCTTATCCTCATTTTCTCTTTTTGAACATTTTTCTTTCAATACATGGTACAGTGAATAAAGAATATTCAGTATGTTCATTCTTGTAAGGATTGACATGTCACTGACTCGAACGAATCACGCTGGGAGTCCGAAAACGTTTCATGGAAAAAGCAAATCTCTGCCATAGTCACTAATGACATGATATACATATATTATTCGTAAGAGTAGCTAGCTATGTGAGTAGTAATACTATCTGAGAAAGAGAAAGAGAGAGGGTCATTGAGAATGGAAGTGGAGTTTCGAGAAAAGGAAATGAGCTCGAGAGTAAAATATTTTTTCTTTTTCCTTTAGCAGAAAGCCAAAGTGGAAGCATTGGCCTGTCGCAAACAGGTAATGTATTGAGAACGTATCGGACAACGCGTTTGATTTCAAAAGAACACGATGTTTGGTACCATTAGTTGTCCGTATATAAATTCTGGTGATTTTTTGACTTGATTTATACGATTTACACGAATTCACACGATTACAATGTCAATTTCATCCAAATTTACCATTGTAAAAATGTATACAATTTTGTACGTGTATTTGTAATACTTGAAACTGACGTACGACGGCCTTGATTGGTCGAACCATTCTGAAGTAGTAGACTAGGACGATGACTACGACGACGTAGTCGTCGTCGTCGTCGTCGTCGTCGAGGACAAACGAGCACCGATTTACATCGGAAATCCTGGAACGAAATTGCGCGGGCACGAAGTAGGTTTATCGACACGATTTGTATAATCGTCAAAGTTTTTGGAATTGAACTGAGGGGCCGACCATACGCGTACACGCCACCCTGAATTTCTCTCTATCTTTCTCTCTCTTTCTCTCTCTCTCTTTCCCACTCTTTCTCTCCTGAGTAAACTCGATCGATCTCGGGCTCCGGAAATCTAATTTTAGCCTAGGTGTCGTCACTCTCCTTTCGTTTTCGAATTACCAAGGAAGAAGAGAGGTCGGTCTTTTTCTTCCTCCTTCCATCTCTCTCTCTCTCTCTTTCTCTCGTCTTCTCTCTTTCTTTCACATTTTACTCCCTTTTTCTATCTCTCTAGAGAAAATTTTCGTGAAGAAAGTTTTACGGTAAAAGTTAAAGTCGATGTGGACGATCGAATCTTGGATATTCGAAAAAATTTGTTCCCTTCGGTTGGATCTAAAATAGATTCTCTAAGCTTTTCAAAATTATTGATGTCATCGTCCTACTATATTATATATATATATATATATATATTGAAGATGATGATATAATTTGAGTAATTTTCTTCTATTTTCATTTATTCTAATCGACTCTAGGATGAAAAAGAAAAGTTCTTCAAATACAAAACTAGTTTGTACGAACAAGTCACATTATTTTCTTGCAGTAGAAAAGGCAGTGCAGAGGTCATAGTACCATGCACACGACTGGTCTAGAATACATAGCTTCTAGTGTGAAGTACACCCGAGTGCAAGCACTTCCGAGAACAATACCTACGGGACCCTAGGTGTTCTAGCTGAACTAGCTAGCAAGCCTTCGAAACATCACACTTTCGAAGGAGGTCGGTCGGTGGTGGTGGATGTACCCGATGTCTTACAAAGTTCATAATATTACTGAAAACTACAATAAATCTAGAGAAACAGTTGTAAAAAGTTCACACATATTATCTACGCGCATGATTTTAAACTGTTTCATATTGTCTTTGTTCTATTATAAATCGATACAAATCTTTTCTTTTTATAGAAATAAAACGATAGAAAGAAAAAAAGTGTGATTGTACTCTTTGACGGATTTAGAAAAAATCGAAGATGAGACTTTTGGCGACGTATATCGTGACTATGTACGATCGAAGTGGACTACGTAACTTCGTGGACGAAGTAGACTGCCAAAATTCGTCGTATAATGGCGACCTCGAGACGCCGGCGAATACTAGGAGGGATGATCGATAAAGGTAGTGGAATCTTATTAATAGTTGAAATCGTCGTTTCTCTGGACGATTCTTCCCTAATTAATACGAACTAATTTGGAGGATTGTCTTGGAAGGAAGATGAGAACTATCAGATTCCTGGCGATGGTGGTTTCAAAGAAAATGTCGTGGAGCAGGTGTAGCTAGAAGTAACATAATATATCTGTAACACTCTTTCTTTCTCTCTTTCTCTCCTTCGTAGTAGTCTTTTGAACGAACATCCTCATTTACTTTTATATACGATATTTTTATTCTCTAGTAAAATTTCATTGTCTTTTTCAGACGAACCGGTAAAATACAAAAAAATAAATAGAAAATAAAATAAAGAAATTGTGAGTTTTTGAAAGCAGACCTGAGGATTACAGATACAGCTTCTTTCGATCAATTGTAAATAATGAAGCCACCAATTTCCTTCAATTTATAGCTAGAAATGCACGAAAGAGTTTGTATATATATATATAGATAGTGAGAGAGAGAGAGAGAGAGAGAGAGAGAGAGCGTATAAACAGAGTAACTTTCTTAAGGTATGTCGCATTTTTCGCCTTGGCTCTGCCAGCTTTACGTCGAACTCGCAACGAGCTATGTCCCTAATTCGAATCACGCGCGGATTTCGTATTCTGTCCGAAAGTTTTACATCCCGCTGCATTACCGAGTCAGGAAGTCATGCTGACCCGGAGGATACTGGAGCAGAAGGAATCGCAAGTCCTTCATTCGGAGAGCTTTAAAGAGCTTCTACGTTCTTCGTTTATCTCTGTTTTTTTTCTCTTCATTTTTTTTTCTTTTCTTTTTTTTTTTTTTTTTCAAGTGAAACTTCTTAGACGACTGTAACGATAAAATTTTATTTTATAAAATGATATGAAATGGGAGGGAGTATAAAGGTAAAAGGGGAAAAAAGAGAAAATGAGATAAAACCTACAGTTGATCTACAGCTGAACGAAATTATGGAGGATTATAGTTTAGTATGTTCGCGTGTGTGTGTATCTGTATTTATGAGATACATAGATTGATAATTATTGCGAAATGCATTAGCACTTTAATGGCCGCACGTGTATGCAGTCAAACGTCGTCAGGGGCCCGGTAATATTTTTCAAGAATTAATTTAAAAAAAACTTTATTGTCATTCACGAAAAAATTAACATAAAACAAAAAACACAACAATAATTTTATATATAATTTTAAATATATATATATATAAAGTTATAAATAAAACAACGGTCAATGTTACGGCTATTACACACATGTTGTGTGAGCGGCTATTAAAGTGTTAGTTGGTTAATAAAAAAATGAATGAGAATGTTACATAATACCATGAGAATATTCGATTTACCTTAAATAATTGTTAATTAATCGAAAAAAATGTATATTGTAATGTAAAAATTCAACGTACCGTTCTCTTCGAAATACACTGTTAGACTAGCTCGTTGTCCTCTATGAAAGTCGATTAAAATTCTTCTATTGATTGTTGTTTACATGACTTTCCGCAGGCTATTTATACATATAATAAAAGTAATATTTTTTCGTAATAAATAGAATTTATTCTTTGAAAAGTCGTATAAACAATAATCAATAAAGACATTTTAATTAACTTTCATAAAATACAATGAGCAGGTCTAACAGTGTATTTCGAAGAGAACGGTACGTTGAATTTTTATATTAAAATATACATTTTCTTCGATTAATTAACAATTATTTAAGATACGTCTAATATTCTCATAATCTCTATTAATATTTAAGATTGATTTAAACTAAACAATATTTGTTTTCTAACGTTTGCTCGCGAATGATAACTTTCAATTAAAAATATTCATCGAATAAAATATATTCAACCGAAATTGTTTAATATTCGAAAAATATTAATAGATATTTATAATACTTTTCAAACAAATGTATTTTGTATTATTTTTACTTTAATGAATATTCAACTGATTCTGATATTTAAAAAAGCGTTTAAATAATAATAAAAACAAAGGACTACTACTATAGTTGTTAGATTCGAATAAATTGAATATTTTTCTCGTGTTTATATCAACATGTACGATTTTAATATCAAATCTTTTTGTATTTGTTTAATTCACTTTTTATTAATAAAGTTTTCAAATTAAACTCATTAATTTCATATGTAATTAAGATATACTAATGTATTTATTTCTACATTTTCTTTACTTCAAAGACACTATATCAACAGTTTTTAAGGAAACATTTAATAAGCGTATGATTTTAAAGAACAGTCACTGTATATATGAATTAATTCATTATTTTCTACAGGTGATAATACAAGTTTTAATTTTATTACGTGTAAAGACCATATATATATATATATATATACATTTCCTTTTTATTATTTTTCTCTAATTCTTTTCAACGTTCTTTTAACAAAATCAAATTTTATCATATCTTCGTTCCATCTGCTTTAAATAAAATCTTTCACAATATATATTTTCCGATATAATTGAATTTCTCACAAAATTTATAACTATAATAATAATAATAATAATCATATATATATATAAAAAGAACGATTCAAAGAAAGAATAAACAGTTTTCTTTGTAATTCTTAAACGTTGTTCTTGGTCCGAAATAGAGTCTAAAAATTCAATGGTTTCAAGTTGAAATAACAGTAGAAGCTTTTCCAAGCGTCTAAATGCCATCCATATCGTCGGATTTTCCTGTCGAAAACCGCAAGCACGAGATCTCCGGCTTTATATTTTCAATTTGCTGTCCCACACGAAGCGTGTCTCTCTCTCGTTTCAGAGCTTGCCACCCACACGATCGTATCATATTGTATATACTTGGTTAGTATGTGTTTCTAGTCGAACTTGTGTACAAATAAAAAGAGAGAAAGAGAGAGAGAGAGATTCGAAACGTATCTAACACCAATGCATTAACTTGGTCGAACAATCGGCACCACAGTGGAACGACGATGGTTATAAACTTCAATCACGAGGCGAGGGACCACCGATCGAAGTCAATTTTGTCGGTTCGTTCGTGTTCTGAAAAGGAGGCTCGAGGTTCACGAGCTTACGATCAGCAATCTGACGAAACTACATAGAAGTACCCTACCAACGATGACGTTTGAATCACTTTTCTCTTTCTCTCTCCCTCTCTATAACTTTCGATCACTCTTTTTCTATTTTGTTTTCACGTTAAAATATAGAAAACTTGCCGATTTCTGAGCAATCCCATCTAATTTATTATTCATGCCGTTTGAAAAGTATACCGGTGTACAATCCCACGACGTATAACAGTATAGCCCGAGGCTATTGTGATACGGGCAGCCAATCAAAAACTCTTCGTTTCTGTGTATTCAAACGATCGATCGAGTAGATTCGATGCAACAAGCGGAACACGGTCTCTCCTTTTCTCCTCGATGCTTGTCTATAAAGCTTTAAAGAGAGGGAGAGAGAGAGAGAGAGAGAGAGAGAGAGAGAGATAGATAGATAGGAAGGAAGGGAAGAGGATAATAGATCGAACCAGGGTTAGAGAGGGAAAGGGAAATCGTGAAGTGCATAGGTTCGGTGGTTGGTCAGCAGGTTCGTTTGTTGACATTTCATTCGATCAGCCTCATGTTTCAGTAACGTATAGACGCATTTGCAAACACACGAAAACACGCACTCGACGTGCATATCGCTGCGAAGAGTCACGGGAAAGGGAGGGAGAGAGGGAGGGAGGGAGGGGGAGGTGGAAAAAGTGTACTTGACCCGCCCTTTAGGCCATAAAAGTAATTATCGTTGCTTGTGAACGTTTCAACGTTCGAGACCATGTATTGAATTGACACAAGAGCTGGAGGCACGTTTTTCAAAATTGTTGGAGGTGGAGGAAACCTCTCTCTCTCTCTCTCTCTCTCTAACTCTCTGTTCAACACGCTACGAGTGCTTTAAATATGATGAAATACAAAGGCACGATGAACGGTACCGCTTGATAAATCGGGCTTAATGGAATAGTATCGAAAAATAATCGCCTCGGGTGTCGTCGTGTTTGGACTTTCCCTTTGTTTCTGCTACCCCGTGAACCACGTTTTTGAAATAAAAACAAAAAAAAAATGAAACTACTCGATAGCGCGACACACGATCTCCCTTTCTATTTCTCTATCTATCTATCTATCTATGTTCCTCTTTTTGGAATCGAAGAATTAAAGGGACGAATATAGGACTAGTGGAAAATGACGAATATCGTGAGAACCAAATACTATCCATTGTTTTTTCTTTTTTTTTTTTTTTTTTGTATACACGAAGATTTTACGTGAGAACTATAACGATAGGAAAAAATGAAATAGAAAAAGGAAAAGATTGTTTAGATTAAATTATATTATATTTCGTTGAGAAAAAGTTCAAGTTAAACGATGATTTATATATACGCGTATGTATGTATATTAGTTCTAACGTATCATGATTAATATCATTATGAATACGTGAAAGATGAATCTCTGATATCAGTTTAGAATACGAAACAAAACGACATATATATATATATATACATTTATGCATGATCTTAACTATCTTTTCATCTTTCTAGAATACCACGGAAGTTTCTCGTCGCATTTATTCCCTGTGAAAATCGTCAACGATAGAAGGCACAACGACGATAGAAGCTCCCCGTATAGTTAACGACAACGTGTTAAGGCCCGCGCGTAGCGATAAGGGTGGCCTGTCTCTCCCTCGTGGTGGTCGTAAGCTGATGCGGATGGTTGTAGGGTGAATTTAAAGGGGCAGTCAGACTTCTCGTCTTGCCTCGCCTTTAACTACCATGCTCGGGATTGGATAGAACTTGCGATAGAACTTGTAGGTAGACAGTCTGCCGCATCGACTGCATCACGCACACGATGAAGTATATGTACTAGTAGCCTGTTAGCAAATCTCTCTCTCTCTTTCTCACTCTATCTATCCATCTATCCATCTATCTATCTATTTATCTCTTTCTCTCTCTCTCTCTCTCTCTCTTTCTCTCATTCTAAACACGGACCTTTCAAGCTCGGTACTGGCTCTTGCGCACTTTAATGCCAGGGAGTATATTCCGTGTGTTTCAGTTCTCTCTCTCTCTCTCTATCTCTATCTATCTCTCGACACTTAACCCTCGCAAACGGACTGTGTTGTTAATTCAATGCCTATATGTCGACTCTACGTCACTCGTGATGGACTGGACTTCCGGTGCGTTAACATTGCGTTAAGGTTGCGTTTGCCACCTGCGTGCATAACAGCGACTCGCCTCTTTATACATTTCCCTCCTCTCCTCTCTCTCTCTCTCTATCTCTCTCTCTCTCTCTTTGTCTATGTCTAGGTCTGTGTGTTTATGTGTATGTGTCTGGCTCCGAAGATAGTCGATCGCAACTGTCGTCGCCTAAGTTATATCTCTAGGTGGAAAGTTGGCAAGGTTTATTGATGCGACTATAACGAATTATATATTCTCGGAATAGTAAAAATCGAATAAAAAATTTTAATGTTATATTTTTATCGAGTTTTCTCATGAATAGGCGCTATTATGTTGACTGAGAAAATGATATGAGATCGGTAAAAAAAAAAAAGAAGAAAAAAAGAAAAAACGTTTTAAACAAAGTGAATGAGAGAAGTAAGGATAGAAAAGATAGATAGGTTTTTGAGTGAAAGAGAAGGAGAGAGAGAGAGAGAGAGAGAGAGAGAGAGAGAGAGAGAAAGAAAGAGATACGATTCGACACGTCGAGAGACGATACAAACTTTTGACATTAACCCGTGGCCCAAGTTGGTCCTTTCACACGCCAGCAATCATATTTTTGCCCGGCCGCAAAATTATCTAATTGCCAGTGCTATAAAATATTGACCTAGTTGCCGACTAACTTTCGGGATTCAGTCAAATTAAATGGTTGCTCGGTTCCCTACCTCATCCTCCTTCCCTTTCTATTTACCCTCTTCGTACTCTGAACCCACCACATTTAGACAATTTATTCTTTCCCTTTCTTTCTTTCTTTCTTTATTCTACATCGAATTTAAAGGATCGATAAACACGGTTCAAAAGTGAATTAATCAAAAACTATTGATTTAAATTATAAGCACACACATTTTTAAAATAAGAAAATTCGGGTCAACAATACATATATAGGTAGGAAAATTTTATTGAAATTCTTCCTCGAAGTCGTGTATCTTTTAAAGTGAACACGCGGAGTATAAAATATAATCGAAATTTATAAAGACCGATAAATTTATATGTTTAAACTCTCTCGATGGTTTTATCCTTTTCCCGATAATCACGGCTAACGGAAAGTCGATAGAAAAAAAAAGAAAAGATAAAGATAGGTAAAGAGAAAGAAAAAGAGAGAGAGAGAGAGAGAGAGAGAGAGAGAGAGAGAGAGATACGAAAAGAAAGAAAAGAAAAAGAAGGAAGAAGACTACGGCACACTTTCCAGATAATCGAAACTTCTTCTTCTTCTTCTTCTTCTTCTTTCCTCGAAGAAATTGGCTAGCACGAAATGTAGTACTTCCCTACTATCTTCTTATTATTATCATCGTGTTCCTGCGTTAAACCAACTTCCGACTGCTTACATCGAGTCGAGATTTGTTTAAAGAATGTATAATGCAAGAGACTTCTCGATGCAGTCGCGTTCCTCCTATTACGTCAAAATATGCAGATGAATCTTGGCGCGGTGGCTATGGTGCACTGGCTTTTGGATTTGTAGATGAGCTTTGGCGCAATCGCCAGGATGTTCTTGGAAAGAGATACTAAAGTAAGAAGAAGAAGAAGAAGAAGGAAGAAGGAAGAAGAAAGAGAGAAGAGAGAGAGAGAGAGAGAAAGGAGAAGTCCGGAGTCATATAAACTCCGACGTGTAATTCAGGGGAGTAAAACGATAGTCGATAAACTTGCACTCGGAACTTGCTCTTCTACTCGAACCTATTCACCAAGAATAAGAGAAAGAGAGAGAGAGAGAGATAGATAGAGAGAGAAATAAAATGAGCCTGCTTCGACTGTTTCCATGGACGACCACTGACGATGTTGTTTCTTACATCTTACGTCCGGCGGGTGACGTAACATTCCCCACGTTCTGTTCATTATCGACGTTTCTTTCAGAGAATACAAAATTTACTCTTATATAATTTATATTTCGTTAGGTATCTATCGTTTTACTTAACACTATGATGTTTGGTGGCTCCACGTTGGTGCCATGCGAAAACTATCGGATAAGTGTTGGTAGCTCCATGTTGGTGTCATTCGGAAATTATTGAATAGTATAATAATTAGATAATTATTTAAAAAAAATTTATTTGTAGGAAAACTGGTATTTAGTCATTCAGTTATATAAATATATATATATAAGAGTGCGAGTGTATGGCGTACATGGAAGTGGTTGATGAAAGATTTGTAGCGATATGGATACGAGTGCATGTGACAAGAAAGAAAAGCGTACGATATCGGMTGACATCATCGTTTGTAAACACTCCGAAATCTCTCGAAYGTTCCCGAGCCGGAAATCGGGAAGAAGTCTTTTGTTTGACCGATTGGGAATAGTCTGGAGATTTCTAGAATGATTAACGAAAGTGATCGGGACCATTGGTGGGGTGAATGCATATATAAACGCAGTGAAGAGGACAGTCCTGAGGCCCTTCTTGATTCGGTGTGACGAGTGAGTGTTAGACGAGTGTAGTTACGGTTACTTATTTTGCTTTCGGTCTTTAAGTCTTTGTTATATTATAATAAACATTGCTTTTATTCAATAAAAGCTTCTATATATATATGTCTGTCTGTCTGAAACCACGCCAACCACCACCAAACCACCACCCCCCACATATTATTAATTATTTTAAATTTAATTATATTATAATTTAATTATATATAAATATATATATAATAATATAAATATACCAGCGCGACACGAAAAAATCTAGATTAGACGTGAGGACGGCATAAGTGTTAATATTTAACTCATGATAATATAATATAATATTGTTCAAATTGAAAAAAAAAAACTATAATAATAATAATAATAATGATCTTTGAATGTAAATATCTTCTCTATTAATCTTTCGATCGAAATTATCTAATAGATTTTTGAAAAGAAAAGTTTAGTTAACGCGAGCAAAAACGGTTGTCTGATAAAGAAATAGGAAGTTCAGCTTTTGAGAATTTGGTCTATGCAAATACGGATGAACGAACGGTCGGTCGGTCGGTTGGGTCCAGGAAAGGGGTCAGAGGCTAAGGAAGATCTCTCATCCTCTTTTTTCTTCTTCCTCTTCCTTTTCCTCTTCCTCTTCTTTTCCTACTCCTACTACTACTTCTCTTTCTCCTCATCTTCGTAGTCTAGTGAAAAAGTTCGGACTCTTCGCGACGAATACTAATTAAAGACTTGGGGAATGAAATTAGTTAGTCGAGGGGTCGGAGTTAACTCTCTCAGGAGGTAGGAGAGGTCCGTGGCCTGACGACGGAGAGCCGCTTATGATAATATAATAATACTTACTTGGCTCTCGGAGTGCTACCTTCAAGCTCATTATGCGTTTAGTTCATAACTTCAATTGAATTCTTAGCGTATCCTTACCATACCCCTTTTTCTTTCTTACCTAAGGCTTTTGTATTCTTTCATGAACCATTTTCTCTCTCTCTCTCTCTCTCTCTCACTTTTTCTTTGATCATGTTAATTTTCTGAATGATTTTATAATCATTTTATATATTCTTGATAATAAGATGTTTTGACATTATCAACACAAGATTGAATTGTACAATACAAATTAATATACAGGATTGATAAATATTTCATTTATAATTGTAACATTTCCATTTGAATTCGATTACAATTCGATTATTCATTGATTGTTCATTATTTGATGTTATCATAATATTATTATCAATTTGATATTATCAAAACGATTATTAAATGAATTGATGCAAAGGAACAAAAAATCGTATAAACAGACATGTCAAAAAGAAACACAGAATATTTTTTGAAATTTGGCCGACTTTTAGTGTTAGGGGAAACATTCATGAAAATGCTTGAAAGTCAATGTAGAAGATTTTCCTAAAGGGCCGCCGTTTTCCTTCTTTCTTTGTCGACAAACGGGCGTGGGACTAAGGGAGGGGAAGAAAAACCCTAGCTGAAAGAAGTTAGGAAATTTCGCGTGTGTCGTAGAGCAATAGAGGTTCGAAGTGGTAAAAGGAAAAAGGGCTTTTCCCGAAGTCGATAGGTATAGGTACTCTAAGCAAGGCGATAGTAGTAGCCCGTTGGAAATCGAAAAGGTAGTTCAGAGTCGACGTCGTCGTCGTCGTCGTCGTTGTCGGTTTGGTCCGTTCGGTCGGCTTGTACCTTCACTCTTTTGCCCCGTTCGTTTGAAAAAAGGCACTCGAGTCCATCTCGAGATATCGATTAACAAACACTCGAACGGCGAGTGGTGCCTTTGCGGAGGCCGCTTTTGCAGAATAACCGTTCGTGGTAAAGCCGTTTCGAGCTTTTTCTGAATGGGCCATACACAGTGAAAAAGCTTTCTGAACGAACGATCCACGTTATGAGTGTAAGCGCAATAGTAGTATTAAAAGAGAAAGAAAACGAACGAACCTTTCGAATTCTCAACGACTAAAGAGAAAAAGAGAAAGAGAAGAAGAGAGAGAGTGAGAGAGAGAGAGAGAGACGACTACTACTGACTCGATCGTGCGCATCCATTTCTGCGCGAACCATGGAATTTCCCCCGACCTAATCAAATTCTGGTTGCGTCGACGAAATTTCCGCAATCGCGTGAACGCGCCAACGTGATATTTAATTTACCTTCACGCAGAGATATTCGTATTCACATTGAGTAAACCGCGTTGCAAAGATAAACACGATGTTCCTTTGACGGATATCTCTCGTTTCGTATCTCTTCTCATCCCTTTCCCCCCTTTCCTATTCCCCCCGTTCCTACTATTCCATCTTCATCCCTATCATCTTTCCTTCATCTTGAACGATATTTTCTTTTCTTTTCAGCTATTAAAAGAAATTGGAAGCTCCTTTTACTCTCTTGGAAGATAGAAAGAGAGAGAGAGAGAGAGAGAGAGAAAGAGATAGAGGGAAGGAGAGTAAATATTTTTCTCTTTCTTTATTTGTTTGTGTTTTTTTTAGACTCCCCCCCCCCTTTTCCCCACCCTCCATCTTTTTCCACCTTTTCTTCTTCTATTATATTTCGTCATTTTAGTTTAATCGTAATATAATATAAGACAGAGTTAGGATATTACAGAATTTAGATCGTTCCGCGCGATTGGTATGATTTATTTCAATAGTTTCGTTACGTTTTTAGGTTATGTATTATTAGTTGAGAAAAAATGTAATGATCGATGTTTTATATTATTTGTCTCTTTGACTCACCTTCAGATTTTGGTGCAGGCGGCTTGCGAGTCGCCCAATTCGTTCGAATACTTCTGCTACCGAGCCATTGCCCGTTCATGGTACCGATGGCAATTTCCGCTTCCTGAAACAATGGGTTGTGTAATGAGTAAAATGGTTTAATCGATGGCACGAAAATGATAAAACGAGATTGAGAAAACTTTAGCACGGTGAATTTTGTCTTTTCTTTTTTCTCTCTCTCTCTCTCTCTCTCTTTATAATCGTCGCGATGAACTAGTTAAGATTGCTGCCTTTAGAAATGATAAGTTTTTAAGCGAGAATGAGAGTGTGTGAGAGAGAGAGAGAGAGAGAGAAAGAAAGAGATACTTTTCAATAGACGGAACGATTTTCTTGTGCAAAAGGGGGTCGGGATAAATGAAATAAACGTAAGAAGTAAAGCCACGTTACGAGCAACAGTAAACGGCTGTAACTCCGAGTACGCAGGACACCGATCGTAACTTTTATTTATTACTGCTCTGCTTTGAGAAAAGCACGCCGTAAGCGGATCGAGAAAAATTTTACCGTCCTGGCTTCTTCTTCTTCTTCTTCTTCTTCTTTTTCTTCTTTCTCTTCTTCTTCTTCTTCTTCTTCTTCTTCGTAGAAATAGGAATAACGTTAACGTTTATACCTTTCGCACGAGTGACGTCCTTTAACGTTCTCCTCCTACGACGATCGAATCTAAGGTACGCGAAGAGAAGTAAAGAGATAAAGAAAAAGTAAAAGAAAAAAAAAGAAAGAAAGAAAGAAAAGAAATAAAGATAGAGAGTGAAAAAGAGTAAGAGTGTAAGTGTGTGAGAGAAAGAAAGAGAGAGAGAGAGAGAGAGAGAGAGAGAGAGAGAAAAGTAAGGAATGACGCACAAAGGACGAAAGAATTAAATCGGACTGATGGGACAGCTCGTTAAGTAGCTAAAGTAAATCGTAAGAACGTAACGTTCCTTTCCTTTTACCAAAGAAAATGGCAGGGGTGGAAGTGGATCGAGTCGAAGATACGTTAGTACGAGTGGGAATTCCATTCGACAAATCGCACCTCCGATTCCTCGCATTTCCCAACAACTGCCCTCGGCAAACTGCGGTGTTTCCCATCGCTGCTTTGAATTCCCTTCTCGAAGAAAAGGTGCTATCCTTTATGACGAAGGGAGAACGAGCCTCTCCACGTGGCTGGGCTATTTGTTCTCGAGTAGGTAACAAAACGGTCATGGCCTTGCTTCAATATACCTCTTTCGTATTATATATATATAAGTGTGGGCTATCCTATACATGACCATTGTATGATTCGAATGAAAAATTTGGAAGAGTTTTCTCAAAAAAAAAAAAAAAAAGAAAAAAGGAAAGAAAAATATAATAAAATGAAGAAATTGTGTTCAATCAGAAAATTGCAGAAACTTACTTAAATATAAGTTCTTTTTTTAAACAAAAAGTTTGATCTGATAGAAAAATAACACTATGCAATAACTACACACATATATACACATCATTATGTATATTCTTCATATTTTCAAATGTTTAAGGAAGGTGGAGATGGACAAAATTTTGGAGAATAGTAAACAGAAAGTAAACTAAAGAAAGATGGATAAATAGAGAGAGAGAGAGAGAGAGAGAGAGAGAGAGAGAAAGAAAAAGAAAAAGAAAGAGAGACTAAAAATAATCCTCTCGTCTTTATTTTATTTGACTGCTGCTTGGACGAAGCTTTGGAGTTGAGAAAAGATGAGATAAAAAGAGGCCGCGAGAGTTAAAGAAAAGAAGAAAGAAAGAAGAAGAGAGAAAAAAAAGGAGAAAGAGAGAGAGAGAGAGAGAGAAGTAGAGATGGCTGGAAATACTCCCGCCATTGAGAAATTCCAGCGGTAGGGGTTGACCGTCGAAAGGCTTTTCACAAACGCGTGGTTTGAGAAAAGAGGGTGGTGGTGAGCACCCCCACTCTTTTCCTCACCGTTTGCGCCATTCGAAGGACTCCGAGAGTTTTCTCTTCGCTTTTCTTCCACTTTTAACCTCCCTTCTCTCTCTCTCTCTCTCTCTCGTTTCTTTTTCTTTTTCTTCAAGAGTCGTGCACCTTAACCACTTTCCCACTACTCTACGGTCCTTATCCCACGACATTTGTGCTCCTGTGGGATAAAGTATTTCCGATTCGAATTTCCATTCCCGATATGATGCCGCATATTCGCGCGGTTAGCCCAGATAGACCGCGAGACCGAATACGCTCGGTTCTAAGCCGATTCTAAACTCCGGTCGATATCAAACGTCCTTCTTCTCTTCCCTTACTCTCTTCTTTTGGTTTTCTTTTACTGAATTCAACCTTCCAACAAGTTTTATATATCTCTCTTTCTTTTTCTCTTTTTCTTTAATGCAATATTTCATTTTTAAGCTTTATTATATTATATAATAAGGACAATGAGTAGGACGGACTTTTAAAAATTATTAGATATACTGTAAATTATTCCTCTTTCTCTTTTTATGTATTGTTATTTCCTTCTTTAGTTTACTATAGCTATTTGATTTTTATTATTAATTTATTATCCACTTATTCCATTATATTATATATTTATAATATAATATATATTATAAAAATATATATAAAAATATATCAAATATATAAATATTATATATTATATATAATATATCATAAAAAAAAGATTAAAAAATATAAAAAAAAAATAAAATAATATTTAATATATATTAAATATTATTATATTAAATATAAATTTAAATTTATATTTAATAATAAATATAATAATAAATAAATATATAAATATATAAATATAAATATAATTAAAATAATAAATATAATTATATAATATATAAATATATTATATTATATATATTATATTTATATTAGGTCGTCCCAAAAGTTTCTTCTTTTTTTTTTAGTAATTCTATAGGCACAATATTTTCTAAGTTGAATAATTGAAAGTATAGAAAAAAGTAAAATAGAGTACAATCGATATTATAATATTTATTAAAATAACATAAAATAAAAAATATTACGTATACAATATTGTGTAACTTATCATCAAAAAAAGGAAGAAATTTTTGGGACGACTTAATATAATAAAAGCAAATGATAGCAATCTTAAGACCAATAAATATTGTTCTTTTTTTTTCTCATTTTTTTTCCTTTTGATCCACCCTAATATTTTATAGTACCTGTACAGTTTGAACATGTCCAACTACGAAGACGACTGTAGCTAGCTAGCTAGCTAGCTATCTATTTCTCACACTCGAAACCACAAAAGCTTATATAGAAGACGACTGTGTATAGACATCAGCGATCAGTCATGAAACAGCACTCTGACCGAAGTGACACCCAACTGCTTTGCATGCATTATTAAGTCATGCCAGTACCCTACAAGCACTATTCCTCTTTCTCTCTCACGACTTACGTGGCTTTTACAAAAAGTTATTTCGATTTCTTTATCCTCTTTTTCTGGTAAATGTCTGTCCTTCTTGTCGAATCTATGAGAAGATTTTCAAGAGAAAATTCTTTCTACAAAAACCTACGTACGTACAAACGTACGAACGTACGAACGAACGAACGTACGAACGAAAGAACAAACGAACGAAATCTTCGATCGTTCCAATAGTTTAAAAACGTTGAAAGAAGTAAAAAAGAGAAAAAGAGAGAAAGAGAGAAAGAAAGAAAGAAAGAAAGAAAGAAAGAAAGAGATAGAGATAGACAATGTGGATGCTATCGGAAAAGAAGAGTAGTGTAGAATCCAAGGAATTCGTATTTTTGTTCGTTTAGTAGTAGTAGTAGTAGATCGTAGAAAATACTTTGGAGAGGGGATGTCGTCGTTTGGCCGTGCGATCAGAGTACGCGATTTAGATACGTGTATCCGGTGCTCGAAGGAAATAGTGACCCAATGTGAGAGAGAGAGAGAGAGAGAGAGAGAGAGAGAGAGAGAGGAAAAGAGGAAGGAAGAAAAGGAAGAGAAGAGCTTGAAATGGAAGAGGAAGAGTAAAGGGAAGAAGAAGGAGGAGGAGGAGAAGAAGGAGGAGAAATTTTCGCGTGTTCCTCGAGGTTAGCGGAGACACCCGGGAAATTTATACTTCGGCAATAGTAATACCGTGGGTGTGAGTCAGGTGCCGGCGGTGGTCCAGATCGATAGGACATTAAAACAGAGGGGAAACGAGAGAAGGTTTCTACCTCCGGGTTCGGCCGGCTCGACGAATAACCTTCGCCATAAACGGAGGAAAGCCTTCTTTTACTCAGCCGTACATCTAACTTCGTCGTGATTTACGTCGCGGATTTTGGTGGGGTACAGTAAAACTCGGACTACCACTCTCTCTCTCTCTCTCTTTCTTTCTTGCTCATTCGTTTGCTCATTCGCTATCGTCTTTTCTCTCTCTCTTTCTCTCATTCTCTCTCTTTTACTCTCTACACTAAGAACGATGCTGTAAACCCTGAAGCTGCTTCCGCCAGCAACGTTCTGCTGCTTCTGGATAACCATCCCCTTCGTTTTCATCCCTACTATTTTCCATCGATCGAAAGGCCAGCTCCAACTTCCAGCTTGACGCTGTTAATTTCTCACGATTTCGATCTTTATGGATTGTCGTAAAGTTCGTCGGTCGTTTGCATCGGAATGGAACAGGTGCCGGTATCGGAACTGAGAAGATGCGTTGTCATACCAAGCATATGCAATGCCGATATTCTGCGAATATGTGTAGTGTATGCGTGTGCATGCCGCATTGAGAAAGGTATGTGTGTGTATGTGCATTCAAATGATGATCGATAGATGAGTTTGTTTAGAAGAAGAAGAAGAAGAAGAAGAAGAAGAAGAAGAAGTAAAGTCTATGTAAAAATTCTACATTTGCATAGGTCGTTGCCGAGGCTCTGTTCTTTTGTTCAAGTTCGTTCATTATCTCGGCAACGAGTTTTTCTAATAAGAATAACAAATTAATTTTCTACCAGATGAGTTTGCGTGATAAAGATACAAAAAAAAAACCATTAAAAAAGGTTATTGGGGTTAGTGTGTTCAAGTAAGAAGAACAATTCTAATAATTGTCAGATTTTTCTTCATTTTGTTTCTTTTTTTTTTTTTATTACTGTAGTAAAAAATAAATATCATCGCTTACCGCTTTTTTAACAAAAGACACGAATCCATAGCCTTTGGACTTGAAGGTCTGTGGATCTCTAACAACTCTGCAATCCCTGTAACACATTAAAAAAAAATTATCAAGTTAGTAAAGATTTCTAAATGAGAGAACTTACAAACAATAATATATTTTTTTTTTTTAAAAGATCCGACAAAATTGAATATATGGGAAAATGGCGTTAAGTTTTATTGGATTTTGTTAAGGCAATTTTGTACTTTGACGAGTAAAAGTAAAAATGTGAGAATAAGAAAGAAAGATGAAGAAGAAAAGAAAAAAGAAAAAAAAAAACAAAAAAAAGGGTTAAGAAAAAAAAGGATGGTGAGGTGTAGAGGCGTGGGAGAGGCGTGAGAGGGGGAGGGGAGGGGAGGGAAGGTAGAGGCAAGGGGTGAAAGAAAAAAGAAGTAGAACAAGGAAGAAGTAAGTTTTAGCTTTGGTCGTTCGTCCAACGACGTAGAAGGCTAACAGCCCTTGGAAGGTACGAGTATAAAACAAATACGCTCTAAGTATACGGTTAAAAGAATGTGTTACTACGTTCCTACCGTTTCTACCTTTTTCGTCTTTTAAAACTCGTGTTTTTCTTAGAAATGTAAGCGACGTTGAAGCTACGTTGCTACCAAACGATGGATCTTTTCTCGTAAATTTTTTCTTTTTTTTTTTCTCTCTTTTTTTTTTTCCCAGTAAATATCTCTGGATATTTACCTTCATGCAATATGTACTTTAATCGATCAAATAAATACAAGGTAAATAAAGTAAACATTTATGCTCTTTTTCTCTTTTATATATATATATATATAGATACAACAAGAAAAAATACCTATAAAAAAAAAAAAAGGGACACCAGCCATTTACTCGACCTATTTTCTTGTTCTTTAAGGAACGTTTTATTTTGAATCAACTGATTGTTTTAAACATTTATCACACATATTTTTAATGCTTAACACTACACCCTTTTATTCTCACCTGCTGAATATTATTATTGGAGAAATACAAACGCATATATCAAAGAAATTTCATACAAGTAACGTACCTCTTAACATGTGTGACAATTCACGAAAATATGACTCTCGATTTTCTCGAAAATACGTCAAAGTATTCGAAAGTACTACTCGTATTTGGTATAAAAGCATTGTGCCCTTATTCGAGAAAGAGAAAGATAGAAAAATGAGAGAGAGAGAGAGAGAGAAAGAGAGAGAGAAAAAAAGATATAGAGAAAGAGAGTAAGCTTAGGCTTGGACTCTCACGAATTCTTCCTCATAATTAAGATTCCAGCGGCGTCTGGCAGAGAAAATTAGGAATACCCAGAGGCTTGGGGTGTATCTTGTGGTCAGAGGGTCGTTTCGGAGGTATAGCAGGAAGCTTAAATAAAATATTCTTTCGACCGGTGTGGAGCCTGGCATGCGATGCGAATAAAATTCTTGAAATCGTGCACGTTTCTACTCTCTCTCTCTCTCTCTCTCTCTCTTTCTTCCTCTCTTTTCTTTCTTTTTTTCTTTCTCAATTTTTCTATCATTTCCTTTCGTCTTATCATATTTTCAACATCCGAGTATCTCGTAAACGGAGATTAAGAATTTTCAAAAGACAGCTTGTGTGTGTGTGTGTGTCATTTATATCATATGTTTTTTATTACGTTTTAAAATATGTTGAAAAATGAATGAATTATTTTTTTTCTTATCAATCTTAACATCAAGGAATACCTTTGTAAAAAAAAATATTTATATTTTAATATATATAATATATATATATATATATTAAATATAATTAAAATATATTTAAATATAATTAAATATATTTAATAATAAAAATATCATATTTATATAATATATATATMTATTAAAATATAAATATTTTTGCAAAAGGTCAATTCCTTGATGCTAAGATAAAATTAAATAAGATATAATTAAGATAATACTAATATTAAGATATAACTAAGATATAATTAAATATTATTAAAATATATTTAAATATAATTAAATATATTTAATAATAAAAATATAATATATATATATATATATTAAAATATAAATATTTTTGTAAAGGTACTCCTTGATGTTAAGATAAAATATAATAATATAATAATAAAAAATATATAAAAAATAATAAAAAAAAAAAATGTAATAAATTAAAAGATGTAAGCATATAAAATAATTGAAAAATTGATCCCTCTTTAAAATATAGTATTTTTCATCGAATTCTTAAAAGATATCTTTCTTTCGTTCGTTCGGAAGATTTAAACTTCGAAAGACTCGATCGTCCGTCTTTTAGTTTCGCGTTAGGTAGAACTGATCTATCTCAATGAACCTCGTTGTTAGAGTGCAGTAAGTTCTAAGGATTTATGTAGGACACTCGCAACCTACGTAATACATATATATATATATATAAAATGTGTAAACGACCGAGTTTCAAGAGAAACTATTTTTTGCGACAAGGTCGAAGTTGTATTCTCGGTCGATTTAAAAATTTTTATACGAACTACTCTATGTACGCGTAAAAGTAAAATAATATTAACAATAAAAATACTAGTTCTTTTATACCTATATTCTCGTGAAATATTTTCTTTTAAGATGATAAATAAATAATTTGAGATTAATCAGTGTGTAAATATACATTAATTAACACCTTTGCGGATGAATGATGTATATATGTGTTCAATGTGTATCATTAGCGTAGCCAATTAACTCATACATGCATCTCTGGTGTATTAATATATTTTAAAATGAGATTTACATTTAATAAAAAAAAAAATAATTATATAATATGTAAGTATACTTAATAAGTATAACATTTTAATATTATTTAGTATCTACAAATAATAATAATAATAATAATAATAATACCGAGAAAAATAATTTGATCATTTGTGTTCATTCCTTTAGCAATAAATTTAAATTACAAGAAGACAAATCTGAAAATATTTTATGTAGAATACTAATTGAAGTATTTTAGGTAATTTCATATGTTGTTGTTGTTTTTTCTTTTAAATAAATATATTTTATATTATATCTAAAAAAAGAATATTAGGTAGCCTAGTCTAGTGTTCGTATAAGTTCTCGCAATTTGTACAAAAATTTTGTTCTTCGTGAGTGAGAGACGAAAAGAGGTCGGGGTACTGAAGCGCCTATCGGCTGAAAGCATTCGTATTCACAAAACACACGTTAGATCATAGGCATTCGTTTTGCGAAAAGAATCAAAGGGATTAAAGTCGTGCATGTTCTTTTTCCTCGGTTCTCTTTTTTTTTTTTTATTCTCTCTCTCTCCCTCTCTCTCTTTCTCTCTTACTCAATCGCACTACTTTTCCGTCTGTGGCTCTTTTTTTTTGTGGTGGCCGGTCTCTACGTTTTGAAATGAAAAGACTCGCTCGCTCTCTTTTCGCGTTGCGGAAAAGAGAAAAGTCGTTAAACGTGTAATCCGTGGCACCGCGATTTAACGCGTTAGACTTAAAAAGCCTGGTAAATATTATTTTCCGTACTGTGCGCGAATGAAATCGTAAAAGGGAAATGGCTGTTGCTAGCTGGAAGATGAGGATGCTAAGAGAAAGAGAGAAATAGATGTAAAGAAAGAAGAAAGAGTTGAAGAAAGTAGAAGAGAAAAAGGAGAAAGAAAAATTACCATTGAGAGTGTGTATGTTTTTGTATATAAGTATGAGTGTGTCTGTGTATGTATTTGTGTAAAAGAAGAAAAAGCGAAGGACGGCGTTAATAGTTGAGAGAGAAAGAGAAAGAGAGAGAGAGAGAGAGAGAGAGAGAGAGAGAGAGTAATAAAAAAAGAAAAAATAATGAAAACGAAGGGAAATCTCGAAGAGCCGGATAAAAGACTTTTTTTCTTCCGCCTATGCAATCCGAAGATTTCCTGAAATTGAGGTCCACGGTTCATGGCGTACCGTGAAAAATCTCAATGTTAGTCTTTACTTACATACTTTATATACTACTACTACTACTACTACTATTATTATTTGTATGAGTTCATCTATTTAAATGAATAAAAAAGAAAAACGAAAAAGAATAATCTTATTCTTAGCATCGAGCATGTAATTATAAAATTAATCCATTGTCATTAACTAATGTATCTTTTATTAACACCTTTGCTTTCATTAACGGAGAATACGAAATAATCTATAAATAATATATACTAATAAAAAAAAATGTAAAAAGTTGAACTTACAAGCACATTCATTTGTCCCAATTACGTTGATTTATCAAATTATTCGTTCTGGGTCAAAATTTATATCCATATATGGTTTGTATCACTGATTAACACTACGCAAATATTCACTCGCTCACATATGCATATCACTTGCATAGAAAGAAAATGCACACGCGTATACGCGACGCGAAATAAATTTGACACTTGTCTAATATCGTTGTTTAATCTTCCGACGCTCGTAGGAGACTGACTGTTAACATTTATTCATCATACGATAATTATCGAAAGTATACGAATGTCAACGAACTAACAAATTCGTTGTTGACGAGTTCTTAATAGAATAAAATGGATTTTACGTCGAGATATACACCAGCTGAGGAGTGAGAGAGAAAGATATATAAACAAAAGAAAACACGGGAATACTTTTCTACTAACTAATAAAGTCATTGTTTTTCTAATAACTATCTTATCAAGAAATTTACAAAGAGACATTGACCTTCGTGTGTGTTCGGTGTTCGTCGATGTACTTCGTTATTTCTTTTATTTTCTACGCGTCTAGTCTCCTACGATCGTCGGAAGATTAAACAACGATGTTAGATAAGTGTCAAATTTATTTCGCGTCGCGTATACGTGTGTGCATTTTCTTTCTATGCAAGTGATATGCATATGTGCGCGAGAGTGTGTGTGTATAGTGCTAAACAGTGATACGAACATATATGGATACATGAAAATATGCAGATGGATATGCAGCATTGGATATTGGTATGTTAACCATAATTTTTTACTTCAACGTTATTTCTACTTTTTTTTAGGTGTCTTAACACACTATTATATCGATTATTAATACCTTTTATGCAGAACGTACGCTAAGTTTTAGTAAAACACTTACCAATGCTTGTTCTTTTTTTTTTTTTTTTCATTTAATGAATATTTTATTTTGCAAAACTCTTTGTAACTATTAGTCGTGAAGATATTACATGTTTTCTAGAACATCTTTCTCAAAAAGGAATAAAAAAGAAGTAGTGTAACTAAAACATTCATACACATATTAACGCTGAATTTCAGAAGAACATTAATTTTTACCTTTTATTTTGAAGAAGTTGAACGTTAAGTTTTTCGCATAGGTTTCGCGGCGCGGCAAGTCGCTTCCGTTAACGTCGTCGACTTTCGGTGAATGGCAGCGGTTGCCACACAACTTACGGACACGGAACGTTGAGTAATGGTCAATACAAGTTAGATGTGGAACACGCCAGTCGCATATGTCGTTGCCCACACTTGGGGTCGTCTCGCATCGTTCCACATACACCTACATACACCTATATACTTATATATATATATATATATATATATGTATATAAACTATGAGACAGGGGGTAGGTACACGAATACAATCGCAGTAAAGTGAAAGAGCAAGATAGAAGTGGGTGGGGGAAAGAGAGAAAGAGAGATACGAAGCAAGTAACCGCGACAGCCTATAGCAAAGCTTTCTACCCCTTCGAACCACCCTTACGAGTGGCTCATCGCGTGCGAACGCGTATAGGTATGCGTTATGCGGTCGTGTGTTCTTATTGCGTGTTTTCAAGCGTTTCTCTAGCAAAACTCTCTCCCCTACTTTTCTTCAATCCCACCCACACTGGCACCCACCCTCCGTTCGCTTTCCCAGTGCTATATTTCGTTACGAAAGGCGAAACAATCGCCGGCTACGGCGTGCCGTGAATTTACGCGTCGTGTAACCAATCCCCGTTCTACTACTTTTTCACTCTCCCTCCATTCCTCTCTTTCTCTCTTTCTAGCTCTTCTCTCTCTTCTTTCTCTTTTTCTCTCTTACTCTTTTGCGTTCTATTTCTCACCACCTGCAGCCCTCGAAAAATCGTAAATTAATGCACGGTTATTGACGCGATAAATCTCAGAATTTAATTCAGCTTCCATCGAGAACCGCCCTATGACACGTTTTTTATCTTTCTCTCTCTCTCTCTCTTTCTCTCTTTCTCTTTCACATTTTTTTGCCGTTCTTCCTCGACGTCGATATAACCGCGACAATGCCTGTCCCGGAGTTCCCGTAGCGCTAGCACACGACAAAGCCGAGAGATAGGATGAAGAGTAAGTCTGGGGATTTATTGCCAGGCGTGCACACGTCCGCGTTCACGATGGACGTGAGAATGAAAAGAGAGGTACGCGTCGATGATCCAAATTGCCGTGCTTGAAGAGAAGAGGGACAGGAATGCCGTTTCCCTGTTCGTTCGTTCGTTCGTTCGTTCGTTCGTTTCGAAATTTCGAAAGTGCTCTTTATCTTTTATTTTTGTTCTCTTTCCCCCCCCCTTGTTCTCCCTTTCTGTATACGAGCATGACATAGGTGGAGATACTGTAGAATATTCTCTTTTTCAAATTTTTCAATTTTGAGCTCCGACTGAACGAACGCGGGCCCTGCCATCCCTTTTCTATGAATTTTGTGGATTCGTTATGGTCGAGTTATATCTCGCAAGCTCGTTATCCTCGTGAGCAATTAAGGGGAACCTAATTAAGAACCGTATACGCGTATTTGAGTATTTTCAGTGAAGTACACGTTTAATTAACTTTTTGGGCATTGAATTTTATCCTTTGAGTAACGTACACTAGACTAACTTCTAAAACGTCAGAAAAGAAATAAAGAAAGAAAAACGTAAAACGATTTTTCCTATGTGCAACAAGCAAATGATTAAAAACTAGGCAATCTATTTAAAATGTCAAGATTATCACTTTGTTATTGTAGCTAAATGGAACAAATCGAGTAAGTAAGATAATCGAGAATTACTTACTATCCTTAATCCATTTCTGAGAGATCTCTTTTTCCTTTCCTTTTAAAACTTAACACAATCTTCTTACGAATCTTCGATCCCGTTACTTGAAACTTTTTCTTTCTCACTCGCTTACTCATCCGCGCGAGAGTTTTCGTCCTTTATCTTTCGATTAGCTACACGTCACGGATCGTTTTTCGCCTATCAGCTAGAAAACTTCGAACGTCTCATTAATTACCAAGAAGGCTAAAAAAGGAGCGCGTCAGCGTGAAAATCTTTGTAGCCGGCCTCGTTGCTGGATTCGCTCAGGTAAGCGTGATCACGTAAGTAGTAGAAAGATCGAAGAATATCGTCTTGGACGATGGAAGGTAAAAGACGTAAAATAAAGGGGGAGAGGGGGGAGGGGAGGAGCAGGGAGGGGAAGAGTAAAGAGAGAAAATAGAAAGAAGAAAAGAAGAAAAGAAAGCGGGAAGGAGGGGGGGAGATGGATGAAATGAATGATCTTAGGGTGTGAGCTTCATCAATCTAGCAGAGTAACAACTTGGGCAGGGTGTCACTTCCCTCGTTTCGTTTGATCGCATGTCATGCTCTTCTATAGTCGCTTTCCTACTCTGCCCTTGATATTTCTTTTTGATATTAGGTACCTGAAGGGAATGATATTTGCACTTACATGTGTGTACGTGATGCGAACGAGCTAAGAAGACTCATTGTCAAAATGGTAAATCATGATGGAACGAAACCAACTGATATATGTGGCCTTTTTCCCTTAACCTATCTACGTATTTCATATAGTATAAATATCTATACAGATATATATATCTATATATATATTTTCGATCGATTTGATATTTTCATTTTCCGACTCACGTCCACGAGTGTATTTTTATGATAGCCGTTCTGACGGCAAGTACGACGACGGCTACAATGACACAACGTCGACAGACGGATAGATACATATGTAGAAAGTATCTTCGTAAACGCGGTCTATCGATACATCGATGAGTCACGTTGAACGAGAGAGAGAGAGTATCAATATGAAAATTTCAATATACGTATCATCGTCGTTGTCGTCTGGACAAGTTGGCGTCAACTATCTAAATCGAACCTCGCCACGATCGTAGCAATCATTTTGCCGAGAAGATTTGAATTTTAGTATATGTATACATTTCTATGTGTATGTATGCATATATATACAGGATATGAAGAAAAAGAAAGGGAAAGGGAAAGGGTAAAATATATACACATATATATATATTTAGAGAGAGAGAAAGAGGGAAGAGAGAAGAGAGAGAAGGAAGAGAAGAGGTAAGGAGGGTGGAGTTTGCTTACTTTTCGCTAAGTGCACTCACTGCCGGGCGCGCGAACTAATTGTCGACGGGGTGGGCCGTAGTGAGTGGTAGGGCTTGCTTGTGAGGAACTCGGAAAGGGAGAAGGAAGGAAGGAAGGAAGGAAGGAAAGAGAAGGAGAAGGAAAAGGAGATGGAGAAGAGGGTGGTTGGTAGTGGTGGTTCCGTGGCAATAGTGGAATCGCGAGATCCCACCCTTCTTCCTTCAGCATCCTTTTCACCCTCTAACTCTACCTTACCCATCTCTCGCTAGTAACCTCGTGCTACTACTACTACTACTGCTACTACTACTATTACTACTATTACTACTACTACTGCTACTGCTGGTGCTACTGCTAGTGCTGCTGTTCTCGAACATTCGAGAGAGGGTTTCGATTTCGAGATCGAGGCCGATAAATGAAACGGGTTGTCGTGGAAACGCGCTTTCTCGGTGTTCCTTCCAAACTCGTTCCAGGTCGGCTCGTATTTTCGTCGTGTAAACCGCTTATTAATGTTATGTGGCGTTATGACGGCACGCGGGATCAACGTTAACCACCTATCTCCCCCGGTTCTCCATCCCTTTTTGCTTCGTGTTCACGTTCCACTACCGCAACACCCGATTTCTTCCTTCGTATTCGATCGAACTCAAAACACCCTCCTCTCCTCTTCTCTTTCCAACCGAATATTACTACACTACTACTATTACTACCACCGTCACTATTACTAACATCACTAACGTTCAAACTCCTATAACCAAAAGGTTAACTCAACGTGGTATATAGGCGAGATTATTATCTAGATAACTGGAAAATTAACTGCAAAATGTGCCGTTTTATTCCCTCATGGCAAAACGGGTTATGGTAATTTTAATAACATATTTATTGCTCCCTCTGTCCTCTCTCTCCCTTCCTCTCTCTTTCTGTATGTTTCTATCACTATCTTTCTCTTTCACTTGTGATGGCCGCACAAAAGGCTACGCAACGACAATGATACGTGCTCTTCGGCTATTGGTCGAGTAAAAGCGATAACACCCTCGGCTGATTATACCGTTCGAGCCAGTGGTATTTTCCGTGACCGAAGTTTCATCGTGCCGATCGACGATCGGCGATTTTGTTCGGGCGAATCGCCAGGTATCGGTTATTTACGAACGTTCAGTCCGTGCACTAGCGACGCGTGATACGCGGGGATGTTACGACCAATGTACCCCTAACCCCAACCCCTCCCTACCGATTCCCCCGTTTCGCCTTTATCTCTCTCCATCTCTCTTTCGTACTCTCTCGAACGGGTCTAAGCGCATCGTGTTTTGTAATGATGCTCGACGCTGTCGTCTATTATCGGCTCATGATACAACGCGTTCGACCCTTCCCACGTTACTACCCCACCCTCTCAACCTTTTCTCTCTACCTACCCTTCTACATACATACCTACCTATCTACCTACCCCTCTACCATCAGACCACTACACTTGTTAATTCGAGATCGATACGTTGACGTAGCGTGAACGAGAGATCGAAATTTTCAAATTTTCCTACGGGCTCGTTTCGGATCTATCTCGTTTTATGATATCCCGTTGATAAAGTGAATTATACTGCGTGTATCGAAATGAAAACGCCAGCTCGGCGCGCTCGTCTCTCTCGTCCCCTATACCCCTCTCTCCTGTACCACCGCCCTCCTTTTTTTTTTATTTTTTACCAAGCGAAAAATGCTGACTTTTTAGTAGGTTTATCTTTTGTCGACAGGTGCGAAGTAAAAGTTCTCTCGTTTACATGCATATTCTTTTATGTCTAAGAGAATAATTTATGTTATTTTTTGTCTTCCCATTTTTTGTATGAAAATTAAAATAAAATATTCAAATTTATATTTCATTAAAGTTATTTATTAGATTTATGAAAGATCCATTGTTTGACATGAACAAACCAAACGTCATCAAGAGCGAATGACGTCTTATAAATTATAATACGATCGACCTGGTGTCGAGAGATATCGCATACGATCCTGTCGACTTGATACCAGTGAAGCTTTTGTGTCACCCTGTCGATCATTAGTAAAATTATTCTACGATATTAGTCATTTCAATTTGATGAGACTACTCTTTGGGCTTATTAACTTCCTACGCACAAATGTAATTGGAAATATATTTGCGATGAACGATCCATGTATTGTTATTTCTATATTTCGGAATTTAAACGATAAAAATTAAGAAAATAACCGTAAATGAATATAAATAATATCGTAAAAAAAATGTTATTTATTGTATTTCAAAATTGTGGATAAAATATTGAATTATTTATATATATATATATATATATATATATATATATTTGTTTTTTATACGTAACGTCATTAAAACCAATTCCAAAGTACAATATAGAGAAAAAAATAAGAGAAACAAAGAGAGAGAGAGAGAGAGAGAGAGAAAAGGATTGAGTTACATTTCGATTGAGTTACTTTTCAAAGATTTCGCCACCCTTTTATCGATCTTACAGGAGGTTTGAGTTGATGCAGGTAATCCCTTCGGCAAACGAATACAACTCTTCTGTACGTGTGCGTGGGTTAAACGGGTCGCTCGAATAAAGAAAAGAGAACGCTAGTTGAAAGAAGGAAGGGGGAATGTGAATGGGTATGGGGAGGGGGAATAAAAAGAATGGAGGGAGGAGGAAAGGAAGAATAAAAGCAAGCGACGGATGGGAAAGGAGAATTCCATCCGTGAATAAAAGCATGGGAGAATATTCTCGATAAAAGTGGCGAGTAAAAACATATGATAATAAAGCACCACGTCGTTCGGCAATGATGGCGGTGTCTCTCCCTCTTATTCTTTTTCTCTTTCTTCTTCTACTTCTTCTTCATCTTTTACTTCTATTTCTTTTTCTTTCTCTTCTTCTTGTCCTTTTCGATTCCAGTGAAACTTCCAACCGAATTGTAAATGTCGAGTATGTTCTTTAACTCTAGCTCAGAGTTCCTCCTCTCTCCCTCTATATCACCATTTCTCCCTCTTCTTTAACCTCCTCGAGAATCCGACGCTTCTTCCACCAACGTCGTCATGAAAAAGCAGGAAATGTATACGACGAAGGAGAAGGTCCTTTGGGATCGCGAGAAAATATGGGAGACTTTAAGTGGAAAGGAACCACAAATCTGCGAATAAATTAACATGTACTCGGAGTGATAAAATGAAAGCTAAGAAAAATAAAGAACAAAAAGAAAGAATGAAAGAAAGAAATAAATAAAAAGAATGATAGAAGAGATTCCTTTCCATTTTAATCTTACTCATGACGATTATATTATTATTATTATTATTATTATTATTAATATATTACATAAGAGATCATAGAAATTGTTAACTGTACTTGTGAACTTTAGCGACGATTTTCCAACTAATCGAATATATCGATTGAAATTTTCTGTCTTCGTTCGTTTAAAGCTTCATTTTCGCGTAGGGTTAAGAAGACGAATTGAGAAGAGAAGAGAGAAGAGAAGAGAGAAGACGAGACGAAAGCTCGTAGGCTCCCCTCCAGGCCCACGATATGGCTTCGTTAAGAGGATTAAGCGGCTTTGAAGTTACGTCAACTGAAATTGTGCTAGATCGAGCGAGAAGGTGTCCCGGCCGAATCTAGAACCTTTTTCGACGCCTGACGAGTGAAAAGAAGCGTGTTGGTTCTAGGGTAGTGTCGAACTGCGATCTTTCTTCCTAACAGATAGGGCCTTCGATAAAATTTTGGAATGTGCAGTAATGTTTACTGCTTCCATTCAAATATTGGAATTTCATTTCAAACTCTTTATATCTTTCTTTCTTTCTTTCTCTATCTCTATCTCTATCTCTTTCTCTTTATTGCTTTCCTTCCTTAACTTTCTTCAAAAAGATACAAACGTACGAATTTTACTCGCGTACCCAAGGAGATAGAACTTTTTTTTTAACGAGAAAAAGGGACTTCCTTTAGGATCTTCCTCTTCCTTTCCCTCTTTCGATGCAAATGTTATGTAATTTTTATTTGTTTTACAGAGGTTCGCGCCTCTCGAGACGTCCGACTGTTTAACTTGGCAACAACTTCTCTAGTTATCGCCTGTTTGCCTTTGACGAAGAAGTAAAAGGCGAATAGTTTTCGATTCCATTTTCTTTTTAGAGAATTTCTCGGAAATTAGAAACGACCAAATTTCGTTTTTCACTTTAATCATTGTTAAAAGTCTTTAAACGGTCAATTTAAAATAAATAAAAGAAGTAAACACATTACATACATACACACGCAGTTATATTTATTCAAAGACTAGATAAACACATCGAAGGTGTTGGAATAATAAGAAAAGTGTTTTTTTTTGTTTCCATTTAAAAGTTACGATAATTTAAACATCTCGTAGAAGAGGAGAATATACGATCGAAATAATTTTAGCAAATTTGTTTGGAAACAGTGTGGTCGGGCCGAGAAACGTTGGAAGAAGAAAAGGGCATAGAAGAGGAAAACTGGAGATACGTGTCCTGGTATTACCGAACGTACCTATACCTCCTTCCCGTGGGATACAACTTTGCTCGCGGTTTCGAATGCATTTATTTGAATCTTGATACAAGAATTTATTCCGCTCGCTCGCTCGCTCGGTTGCTTGCTTGCTTGCTTGCTTGCTTGCTCACCCCTTATTTTCAGTCCACCTCTTTATCCACTTTCTATCGAGGACAACGTGCCCCTTCGAGCGATCCGTACCAACCAGAAGGACATACATGTATCTAGATATGTATGTATATATGTAGGACGATTCTCTGGACATCTCAAACGTCACGAATTATCCGTAGAGATACGAGACCACTACTACTATTCGTAGAAGCACGTCTTTTTCTACGCGTGCTTGGACTTCAACTATCGAGCTTTTGACTTGAACTTCGATTACTTCAACTTACACCATCGTTTCGTTTTATCAAGAAAAAGAAAAAGAAAAGAAAAAAATAAGATCAAGAAAAAGAAGTCGAAATTCTTCTCTCATCGCAATCGAAGGATTTACGAAATCGAGAAGAAAATTTATCGTAGAACGGTTAAAGCTGAATTTAGACGAACAATGTGGACGCGTAACATTGTTCACGAGTGTCAGGGATTTTATTCCAACGTTATATATAGTACTCGATTGTCAGATAGAAAAGCTGATACCTACTACCCTACCTACCTCCTATTTTTCTCTTATTCTTTACTCGTGAAATCTTTCGACAAACATTTCTTTTGTCAATAAAGTAATCACTTGTAAGCCTAAAATCCATCGAATCTCCTCAACCACCATTTGTCCGAGTCGTTTCTGTTTTTATCGACGATGAAATTTCTACGAACAGGTCGGGGGCAGGGGTAGGAGGATCTAGGTAGTTACTAATACCAATAAGATCGAAATTTGTTTGCATATGATCGAACAATTTTGATATTTAATAATCTTCGTTGGAGAATAATCAATGATGCTATTCAATCACGATAGATATGTGTTTGAACATCGGATTCATGCCGATTTAGTTTTGGGTTGACCCAATCAGTCGGCACGCGGCTGATTTAATGCATTATTTTATTAGAAATCTATAGAGCTATCTAGAATTACGTGGGGAAAGGTTTATGGGTTGCCTGGAAGCCAACGAGTTCGGTTCGGTCATCGTATGTGTCCGTATTTTTCTTTCTCTTTCTTTCTCTTTCGCGTCTTTCCAATTCTCGAATCGTTTTTGATGTCATCCGATTTCCACCATCTTCCATTAACCATCGAAGCAATAGTTGTTTGGGCGTCAGCCATTCTTATTTCTTTCTTCTACTTGTAGAACGAATGAATTAATTTATCCGTCGTTTTATTCATGTAATATTTCACTTAATTAGTCATCATGAAGTTAAAAACTAATTTTGACTCCTTAAAATAATATCTTATCTTTTTTCAATCGAACAATTTTTTATCTCTTCAATGTAATATGTAAAGTAGAGTAATTTGAAAATGAGGAATAAAAATATAATAATATTATTACACTCGAGACAGTTAAGGTATATCGTATATTTTGTTTTCATGTTGTCAAATCAATAAATTTACTTTTGTAACTATCGATCGTGCTCGTTTCGATTGAATATTTTAACATGAGGAGATATTATAAAAAGGATCTTGTGTAATTCGAAGGTGTCGTGCGGCTGAATGCGGTTTATTGATTTTCAAGAGCGAGACAGATAGATTGACAAAGGGGAAGAAGAGAAAGAAATAGATAGAATGAGAGTAGGATAGAAAGAAAGGAGAGAGAGAGAGAGAGAGAGAGAGAGAGAGAGGCAACACGTGAAAACGCGAGGCCATTTGTTAATATTGAGATATCGATTATTTTTAATGAGGATGCCGCTGAGAAACGCTCGAGCAATTGAATAGTCAACACAGTCTCTGCTTTCGTCCCAATCGTGTCTTCTTTCGGATCTTTTATCCTTTTCTCTCGTTTGAGAACGAGCCGAAACTGATCTTTTTCATCGAGATTGCATTCGAAAAGGTTCTTATATATACTATATATATATATATATATAACCCCGCGGCATCGATAAAATCGCAACAATTTCAACAATATCTTAGCAGCAAGCTGAGGATAGAATTTTGAGGGAACGATTGTCCTTCATTTAGACGATTATCGAGACTGTTAATATAAAATTTGATGGCTATGTTTAAAATGATGATTTTTATAAAAGATGATACTCTCTCTCTCTCTCTCTCTCTCTCTCTCTCTGTCTTTCTTTCGTTGATTCTTGCATTGTATTTTTGTTTGAATGATAAAAGGAAAAAACTAGAAAAGGTAAAAAATAAAAAATAAAATAAAATAAACAGAACAAAGAATCGCGATCGATAGGAAGGGTAGTGAGGGGAGGAACAAAACAAAAAAAAAAAAGCAACACCCATAAAGTTCGGTTTGTAAAACGGAATCCTCGGAATATCGGAAAAACACGGCTTTTCCGGATTTTTCCACGAGGAAGAAAAGTTTCGAATGGGAAGTAGAGACGAATCATGGAAGAATGAGAGGGAAAGATAGAATGAGAGAAAGAGAAAGAGAGAAAGGGAGTCAGAGTATTTAGCCGTGGCGAAACTTTCCTGTCCGAAAGTTTCCAATCGATCGGGGATCCAAAAACGTAGCGACGTCCCGAAATTTCCACATCGGATTCTCGTCAATTACGGTCGATAACTTATGCAAGACCACGTTCGGTCGGTATGACTGAAATTTCAAACTTACGACGGCACTACGTTCTAACGTCGAAGAGTCAAGAGGGAGTAAGATATAATCGCGTTTCCACAGGCAGTTGGCTTTTCCAGTTCCGCATTTGCATGCAAAGTTCGTCTCTATGACTCGGCCTTAATTTGAAAATCTTGGCTCGTCCGAATTTTGAGGAACATAAATACGATATGACAGGGTAACGGGGCTCTCCACGCCTTTTCTACCAAAATACTTGAATTAAAACGTCGTTAAATCCTACGTAGAAAAGCGTAAGTTTAACATGCACAACTTCAACAACGTGGAGTAATAGTTATTATTATTTTATAATGAAATATATTCCACGAGATTATATACCTGTGCTTGATTTTAAATTTCCTATTCATCCGTATATGCTACGATGTACCTACTTTTCTTTAGAGTAAGAATATACTCATGTCGAACTCTAGTCTTTATACTTTGTATACTTATACTTTCTTTTTTTCCCTTCATTCCTTTTTTATTTCCTTTCTCTTGATATATATGCATCGTAAGTATCACGTACCATATCTCTCTTCTTCTTCTCTCTTTCTCTCTCTCTCTCTCTTTTTGTGTCTTTATTTTTTTTTCTTTCTTGTTTCCATGTAGAGAAAGAGAAAGAGATTTTCTTCGCTCGTAAGAATCCAACTACGTTGACTTTCGGTATACGTAGATGTTGTGACAATACGCGTAGGCTTGTGCCGATTGTCAACGCCACGAAGTCTGGTTCTGCTGCTTCAACGCAGTCTATTCACCTCGGCATCGCGATTGTTTTGCAGTTTTAATATCCAAGATGGTGAATGTAGTACCGCGGAAGCAAGGGAAGCACGGTTGGTTGGGGGCGAGAAACAACGAGGTGAAGTACCGAGACAAGGGACGAGAAAAAATGTAGGAAGTATGGGGTGTTGGTCGGTCGGTTCGTTCTTGTATTTTAATCCTTCCTATATCAGTATGATCTATAGATATGTACAACCATCGCTGCTCGGGGGTGGAGGTGGGAGGATCGAATACACAGTCTCTTTTATTGCGGAATGATCAAAGAATATTCAATATGAATTTTATGCGGTTAACTTGATCGTGAAGTTATCTTCTCTTTCTTATTTCCTCTTCTTTCATGCGTACTCTTTTCTTCCTTTTAGTTTTTCTTTTACTAAAAATCAAGAAAAATGTATAATAGAAAAAGAGGAAATAACATAAAAGTATATTGCACAGTGGTTATTGAGAAACTTTTTGTGGACCGAGTTTTATGATATATCTAAATTTAAGAGAATTTAAATCGATTAAATGCAATTATTAGTAATCATACGTTATTAGCGTTAATATTATCAAATTCAGATTAACGTGGTTAGCTTGTCGTACATGCATTAAGATTTAGTCTTGTATTCTATCGAAATGTGGAACAAATCGAACGATCTACCTTGGCGTTAATTCAATGTCGAAGAAGAGAACTCTCCGGAGAACGTCTAAACGTATCCCTTTGAGAAACGCTATTACCTTAATTAGCCGTTTCGCAGGGTTCGAGAAGATCTCGGTATTTGCGTCTCGAGACTCGTCGCCATTATCTCTTTTTCTTTTTTTTTTCTAACCTTCCCTCTCTATCATCGTAACCCCCAGCCCCCGCGCCCCCGTCGGAAACGAAAAGTTTCTATTCGAAACGTGCGCACTTTTCCTCTTCCTCTTTCCTGACTGATTTTTCCTTTTCTTCTAGTCAACTCTCGCCGAGGGGGAAAAAAGTCAACCGAAGCTCGTATCAAAAGCGTTAAAATAATAAAATGCCAGAAAGAACAGACGTTCCAGCATCGGTATCCGTGAAAGTTGTTCTAACTTTTCCATGTACTCGAGTGCCATCCACTCCTCCTTTCCTTTCCTTTCCTTTCCTTTCCTTTCCTTTCCTTTCCTTTCTTTTCTTTCCATTCTTTCTATCTTTTTCTATCGCATTTTCTTTCTATTTTATCCTCCTTCTTTCCTCTTTTAGAGTTGTGTCCTACGCGCTGAGAAAGAAACTACTATCGAGGATGAGGAGGAGGAGGTGGTGGTCGTGAGAGAGCGACAAAGAGAGAATATGAGAATCCAGCTGCTACTGTACTTTTATCTTTATCTCTTTTTATTCCTTTCCTTCTCTTTCTCTATCTATATTCCCTTTTCCTTTTTCATCCTTTTCCTGCCCTTCGCGAACAACCCCGCGCACCTATACACGCGTGTGTGAGTTTTAAAGCACTCACCGTACAAGTTGACTTTTATTTGAACGAAGTATCAACAGGTATCGACCCGAGTCACTCTCTCTTTCTCTTCTCTCTCTCTCTTTCTCTTCTCTCTCTCTCTTTCTCTCTCTCTCTTTCTCTTCTTCTGTAGAGTATACATATCGTGAAGCACCGAACTATTTCGCTTTTGCCGGTGTACTCTCTCTTCTATCCTTATATCTTCTTCATCTCTCTCTCTCTCTCTCTCTTTCTTTCTTTTTGGCATATCTGGCTAACCGACTATTCTCTCTTTTTGTTTTTTTCTTTTTCCTTTTCAATACCGTGTCACTTATCTACTTGATAAAAAATGTAAAGACGCGAAAATTCGTAGTGACACGAAATCAGGATTGTTTAAAAATTAACAACACGTAGTTGGATTGGATCTCAGCGAATATCCTTGGGTAGTCTCTTGTCCGAAATACAGCTTTTTTTTTTTTTATTTCTTACTTTTTTTTTATTTTCCACCTACTCGTTCATGGATTTTTGTCTTCGCGTTTTATCGACGAAAATGTAGGACTGATCTCGTACTTTCATTTTTTTTCTTTCTTTCTTTCTTTATCTTCATCTCTTTCCATCTCTTTTTCTTTTTCTCAAGGGAAAAAGGAAATTGGTCGGTCGGTCTTTCTTTCTTTCTTTCTCTCAGTTTCTATTTCTCTCTCACTTTTTCGTCGATATTTTTTTTTCCTTTACAGGTGATGCGATCCGTGGTTCTGTTCGATGCATTCGAGCGACGTTCGATCTTCTCCAGTTCGTTTTCTTTTTTGCGAATCCAGGCATTGCTCGAATATTCTATCAGAAATAATATCCGCGATACTTTTCTCTCTTTCTATCTGTTACACCGTTGTAGCAAAAGCTCTTTACATTTTCACCACGATAAAATATAGTTTTATCGATCGACCGATCATCTTTATCGAACATGAATTTTCTTCCATCACTATAGTGATTCTTTCTTCATAATCGAGAAAACGAACAAACGGTAATTTTTAATCATTTATTTCTTTTATCATTAATTTTCTATTACTTGAAACTACGAACCATTAACTAATTTATCTTTTCATATGAAAAAAAAAAAAAAAATACAAAAAAAATCTCTCTACAATTTATAATTAAATACGTCATTGTCGAAAAGAGTAAAATAATAAAATGGTAGAAAATGAAGAGAAGTATAATGGAAAAAAAAAAAGAAAAAATATGAAGAAATATTAAAGTTGATTCGTTAGAACAAAGAGAGTAAGAGTAAGAGAAAGAGAGAGAGAGAGAGAGAGAGAGAGAGAGAGAGAGAGAAAGAAATTTCATCGTATCGACTTCTGACAGAAATCCGGTACGGATTCGAACGCAACGGGAAAGGAATCCGAGCAGAAAGGTGTTTAAATCCTTGCTCGATATTCCGATTGGACGAACGGATAGCTTCGGCCGCAGGCAGTGACGGGGGTACGATTGGAGGTGAAAATCAGGGGTAATCCCGGGGATTATTCTCTCTGATCCCAGACCAAATATGTGTTCAACGGATGTCCGTTAACCACTGCCACGGAGCGAGCCAACCTCTTCCCCCCGTACTGGCACTACCCTATCATCCAGCAATCGTCTCACGTTATCGTTTAACGATCTCGAAAATTTTGATCACGAACACCTTGTCGGCAAAAGCTACATTCCTTTCTATGTCTACTTTCTTCTACATCTTTATTATCGCTTTCAATTTCCGTTTAAAAATGCTTTTTCTCATCAGTGAACATTTATGAAACAAATGAAAAGTAAACGTATTCTTCTTAAGATACATTGATATCGTAATTTTTGTATTTAATTTAAAGTATCTTTTTAAGATACATTTATACTTATATTAGTTACTGATAAAAGGGATAATTTTAAACGAATCCAATTACTTGGATGTCAACAATTTCCTGTCGCGTAGGTCTTGACCACTTAAGAAACCGAACAGATACGATAACAACACGGCGAAGGGTTAATCTACTTGAACGACGAATATCTTAGGGATGGACGTAGTGCATTCAGCTTGTCTATTACTCAGGGTCAGTACGGGACATTAGGACACACTATTGGTACATTATCAGCAGGCATTAATACCGACGGCCGGGCGCCTCGCACTATCGCGTTGCACGCTAAGATAATTACGGAGTGAAATATCGTCTAGTAAGGCAACATCGCCAGTTACGAGCACGTTGGGACCACGTTCGTTTGGTATCCTTGTTCTACACTCTCTCTCTCTCTCTCGCTCTCTTCTATTCTATCGGTCTCTTTCACTCTCTCATTTCCTGGCCTCAGGCGTGTTTCTCCTTCTCAGTCGACGAAGCAAGAATCCTCCTCTACCTATTCCTCTCTCGTTCCCTCGATTCTTCTTCCAACCCTCGAGAAACTCCTAGTGGCGAACACTTCGTTCCTCACTAACGTGGATTTCGCTCGAGTTTTCCCGCTCTGACGATTTCAATTTGTCGACCGGAAGGAAGAAGAGCGGAACTCATTCGAACCGCGGCGGTCCTCGGCCGGTGTTCCTAGAGGTAAAAGAGAAAGAGAGAGAGAGAGAGAGAGAGAAAAGAGAAGAGAGATGTTCCATTCCATCGAGGTCTACTATAATACGTTTCTACCATTCCATGGTTTATCTTTCCTTTCTCATGTGATATCCTTCCTCTGTTCTCTCACACGCTATGAGATGAGTGAAAAGGACAAATGTTGGAAAGCGAAGATAGGAAAAGGAAGAAAGAGAGATAAAGAGAGAGAGAGAGAGAGAGAGAGAGAGAGAAAGGCTGAGTGAGAGATAGAGGGAATTTCGTCAGGTTGTTTCGACATCGCTGAAATAGTTGGCAGAAGGAGACGATAAAGACAAGATGGTGGAACGCGATGTGATAGACGATGAAGCACGTCTACGAGGAGAAATACAGAGAGAGTGAGATAGAGAGAGATAGAGAGAGAGAGAGAAGGATGAAGAAGGTGAGGTGTGTTAAGGTTCCCGAGGGTTGATTTACACTCTGAACCTTCCTACATCCCCGTGCAAGCTATATAGAGGGCTCGTCAAGTTTCTCCGGCATGCTCCCCAGAGTCGATAACTCGAGGATACGAAACTCTTAGCCGTGATGGTACACGGCAGCACCGGCAAAGGCAATAGCTTGTCGCCCGGTCCGGCGTCAGCGGGCGGCTTGTCACGCTACGTCTCGAAACTACTCCCGTTCGTGCCCGCGATAATACGTGTTCTGCAACTCGCCGAGCCACCAGTACCACCACCACCACCAACATCACCACCACCACCAACACACTAGCAAGCCTCTATCTGCGACCCATCAGCCATGTAATTTCGAGTTTCCGATGTGCGCGACTTGTACTTTATATCTACCTACCTCTACTGTATATACTCACACTGAGGTCTATTCTCATGAATCGACTTGTAACTTATTGTTCTTATTTCACGATAGGAAGAGAGATAGGTGAAGAGTGGAAAGAGAGAGAGGGAGAGAGAGAAAAATATTGATGTGTATACCCATTGAAATGTTAATTTCAATTCTTCGAGGATATTCTTGAAATTCTAGGGTTATTTTTTGATTTTGATTTCTTAGAAAAGCTAAAAGATTAGACATCTAACGAAATTTGCACGAAGTTTCTCATTATCTGAAAAATATATTTATTTGTACTCCTTGGTATAATTTGAAGATCCTTCGACAAATTCGTAATACCCTTTTGATCGCGTGCGTTGTTAGGTCGATCTTTGTTTCTGGAACGAAGCACCGGTAGGTAGGTAGGTAATTGCAGCACGGAAATGCTCTTTAACTTGCGCAGTATAAGTCCTTATAGCTTAACGGGAGCTAAGTCGTTTAGATTTTTATGTTTAAGCGACACGCTACGACAAAGTAGAAAGTGTTGTTGTAGGAAGAGATGTCGATTTTATATGTACCTAGGTAAGTACGTATACACGTGTCGTATATAGCCGAAAGGGCGATTTTATATGAACAAATGGCTTTAACTTGCAAAAATACGGTATGATACCTGCCATATAAATAATAGATTTTTAATCTTGGTCCAGATGTGAAAAATGGACTTTTTCGACTTTGCGCTTGTCTTCATTTCTTATGAGCGACTTCCAATTCATTCTTCTTTCCATGAAATCTCCCAAGAGAAAGAGATAGAAATAGTGATAGATAAAAATAGATAGAGAAGATAAGAAAAAGGAAAAAATGTTCGAAACGTAAAGCTTTCATTAGTTTGTTTAATTTTGAAGAGATCAAGATTTTACTAATTCTTGTTTAAATCTTCGTTTAATCTTACATATTAAATCGTATAAAATTTCATAACTATACGAACGAAACTATGTCATATGTGTATCGTATAATTTTTAGAATTAATCAACATGGTTTCGCAAAATGATATTTATTTTTTTTTTTTTTTAAATCGTTTATTCTAAAATTTGAAATATGATAGATAACAAATTGAGAATTTATATTTGAAATAACGATCTTCATTTCCACGAATTTTCATACACGTCCTACTAAAAATATATATTCTCGTTAAATAACACATACCTTGGCTACGTAGACATTGTTTTCAATCTTATCATAATACGACACGAGGGAGAATTTTGGATAATCGAGTATTTTTGTTAGCCTTTCACCAGCTGATGATCACATACGTTTGAAAGAAGCATAAACGTTGAAGCAGGAGATTGGAAATTCTGACAAGGGTAGTAGTAAAGAACATATAGAGCTTCGTACATCCCTGAAGGGCTCGAAAACAAAACGAAAACTAAAAGGCGTAACTCTTAACGAGAAAAAAAAAGGTACGGTTTATTGAAACAAAACAGGATCGTGAATGGGAGAGGTGGATAAGGGTAAGAGGAGAGGTTTCTTTTTCCCTCGAGACACCCTCTATCCTTTTCTGTTTCTCGAATATTACGAACTTTTCAGAAAGAACTCGATAGACGATGATGACGACGAGTGCCACGAGTTGGTGTTACAAAAATCACGAAAAATTCGCGGCGGAATGGTTATGATTTATGCTAGAAAAGAAAAAGAAAAGATGAGACGAAAAGAATGGAACAAAAAAGGACAAAATAGAAAGAAAAAAAAATAGAATGAGAGAAAAGAAAAGAGGGCGGGAATAAGCGGTTTTCGCGCGAAAGACAATAAGAGACTTCTTCCAATAAACGACGACGGCAGGATGGCGTTCGAGTTATTTTCCATTTTACGGACACCCGTCCGAGCTCGAAACGTCGGGAATCGTAGTTCTCTCACTCTCTCTCTCTCTCTTTCTTTCGTTCTTTCTCTCACTTTCTCTTTCTCTTTCTCACTCTATCTCTCCCGTACACAACTCTTCTTCTCTCTCTCTCGTTTCATTCGACGCTTCTCACTGGAAATAAATCCCTGAAGTATCGACACGAAGTCATAAATCGCCTATGCGTATTTCGTTCACAGTACTTGAATGTGCAACGTACATCGTCGTCGGTGTTCGTCAACGACGTGAAATAAAAACGAATAAAAACTGCTACGATATCACTCTTTTTCTTTCTATTTATTACTTAAAATGCATCTTTTTCAAATAATCTAAGAGAGTATCATCTTAAACCTTTAAGTGAACATCCAAGCAAAATATATATATTGTAATAATTCCACATGATATGAAAAAGTTCATTAGAAATGATATATTAAATGATAGTTAATAAATAATAAATAATAAATAAATAAAACGTAATACGATAAGGATAACGAATAACGACAGATAATAAATAAATAACGTTAATATAGTACAAGAATAAATTTTGGCTTTGAATTACAAAGATCTTTCTTTGCAAGTATGCACTCATAAAATGCGTATTCACCTTTAAACTACCCCCATTAAAGACTATCGGACATAAGATATGTTACTAAATATATTCTAAACGCCTTCATTTTCTTTTGATTAGAAAAATCTTGATTCTTCATTTTTACTTATATTATAAATAGATAAATTTGAAATAAATAGAAATAAAAATAGGGAAAATAGTTAGATTCGCACGCGTGCGTATAGGTGACCTGAAAATGCGTACGAAACGTGAAATGTAACAGCACGAGAGAGAGAGAGAGAAAGAGAGAGAGAGAGAGAGAGAGAGAGAGAGAGAAAAAGAAAAGAGATTGCTGCTGACTACAGAGCATCCGATAACGTTAGCTCGTTCCAAATGGCTCAATTTAGGAGGTAGCGCGTTGAGCACCTCTGCCAGGGCCATAGATCTTCGGTACCGAACCGTTTGAGTGTTTTCGTGTGTTCGCGGCACGAGCCAGAACGCGAAGCTCAATGTGTTCTGCTCTTAGAGAGAGAGAGAGAAAGAGAGAGTGAGATAGAGGTAGAAAGGGTGAGATAGAGAGAACGAACCGTGCTAGTTCGCGTTTGGGAATAGATATTGGTTTCAGGCATTCTGTATGTACGTACAGATCAGGCCAACGTGCACGCTCGACGAGCCACAGATATAACTATTCCTGTGTAAACTGTCTACTATTGTGGAAAGAGCAGATGCAAAGAGGGAGAGAGAAAGAGAGAGAGAGAGAGGGTGTGCAGAGGGTTCCCGATCTATCTTTCCCTCCCTCTCACTCACTCACTCACTCACACACATACATCTCTTTGTGCTTTACACACGTGTGTACGGTAGCACCCGTTCGTCTCTTGGTGTTAACGGTGATGGTAGTGGGGGATGAGAGTCGTGGCTATTGCCGAACAAGAGCAACACAGAGAGAGAGAGAAAGAGAGAGGGAAAGAGAGAGAGAGAGAGATAGCATGAAATACACGGCTCGATACTTCGCTGGTGTACGCTTTGTCGCGGTCAACCCCAAACTCAGCCACGATTCTAATTGTTACACGAGGCATCGGACGCCTCGAATGCATGTCGATAGTCTCCATTCACTGTCGAGAGAAAAAAAGCATCTCTGCATAGAAAGAGAGAGAGAGAGTGAGAGAGAGGGAAAAAGAGAGGAGAGAAAAAGAGGAAACTATATGATACCCAATTGCGCTGACCGTGTTGTTAGGTGAACCGTTATGACACGTGGATTTCAAACGACGCAACATCTCGGACAGACTAGCAGCCTATTTTACCACGTGTTACCAGAATATGATCGTTTTCCTTGTGAGCATATATTTATGTATATGTTGTCGTTAAATTATATACTTTAAATTAACCATTTTTGACATACAATGACGTCTTTGAGACATCATTTATTTCATGTGCCATTGTAGACTTTGACGTCTCCAAAACGTTAAAAACTGTTTTCGGCTGTTTCTGCTTTATGAAGTGTATCACACGTTATAAAATTATAAAATTATTATTTTATAATATTATTTAATTAATTTTCAATCTTATTGAATTTTATAAAGCAATATAAATTTCAAAATAAAAGACGGAACATTTTATTTGTATGTCAAGTAGTTAAATCGTAGAAACCTTAGATCTCATTCGTAATAATTAGGTGTTTTTAGGAAAGCATATAAAAAGAATTTTATTCTACACCAAATTAGTAATTTGAAGAATCAACTATTATAGTTATATGTGAATTCGAAAGAGACAATTTACGATCAAAGTTGATATAATAAAACGACTAATAGAAAATGTTGTTATCGAAAGACAAAAAGAGATAAGAACGGATTTAAGAACATTCATTGCTCAAGTTTATTTTATTTTCGTTTTCATAGTTTTCGAAGGAAACTTAATATAATTTATTAAATCTCGATAGAGAAATTCTATCTCGAGATTAGATAACCTTCGTTTGGAAGACTTTAAAACGAAGAAACACGTATTTCCTATTTTTTGATTTTCTGATTGTGCATTTATAGGTAAGCATTGTAATGAAATTTATAAATATTTTTCTTATACTATAGAATAATTATAATTAATTTCAATACACAATTTTGTTTATTATTTTTCTTTTCATATATAAATTGATCAGTATAATAATTTTTAGATTTAGCTAGACATTTCACGAATTAACAAATTGGACAAAGTAATTCCAATATATTGTAGTATGTGAAATCGAGCTTGAAAGTTTGCTATCCTTTCTGAGTTCAATCAATGAGTTCAATCTCTTACATTCGATGAAAAATATTTGAGATCATATATCGTAATACATATATATATATTTATATATATATATATATATATAGTAATCGACTTGATGTGTGTGCTTTCGATATTTTTTGTTTATTCATTTAAGATAATTCGTGTAAAAATTTGGATGATTTTTCAAAGTAATTTTATAAATGATAATTAAACATACGACAGTTCGGAGATCTAAAATTCGAAATTCTCTAAGAGAGTCCATCGAGCTTAATTGAATCAACTTGGATTTACTCGATCATCTTTTCAACGTGATGGTCTAACCCCTTCTCTTTGGTTATCCCGAAAGACCAAAGCACGACAAAGGACTTCGTAGAGTACGTAATAAATTCTATTTCACCGATCCGAATCAAACGAGTCCCGCAAAGAGCGACGTGGCTTTTAAATCTCGTTACCGAATATACCCTGTTTATACCGAGTATTTGACTAATTCGTAGAGCGGTCAGTGTGCATACGGTGTATTCTGTATATCAGAAATATCTAGGTATATGAGAGTATATCTAGGTACATATATAAAGTCTCTTTTATATATATATAGAAAGAGTACGTTTTCATTATGCATAGCATATTGCTATAATGTTTATCTATAATAATAATCATAGTAATGATTAAGATTAGATGTTTATCAACTTTTCATTGAGTTACGTTTTATTTTATTAACTATTCTCCAAAATGAAAAAGATAACATACGTATTCTAATAATATATTAAAAGATATAATTTTTTATTGTGAAAAATTATTTAAGCAATATTTTTATTATATTTAATTATATAATATAATATTATTTTTATTATATCTATTATATTATTATTTAAGCAAATTTAAAAAAATTAATAAGCATTTAAACTAAATGATATGCAGACATAGGCGGACGTGCCTTTTATTTAAAAAGATAATTATTAATAAGAACGACCAGAGAAGGAGAGAGATAGAGAACGACAGAAGGAAAGAAAAAATCACGAGTAAGTTTACTTCTGTACTAGTTTGTTTTCCTTATCAACATTATTATTATTATTATTATTATTATTATTATTATTATTATTATTATTATTATTATCAACCCGTCCGATGATTCTAGGCTCATTCTCTTGTTTCTTCTTTTTTGTAAGGAAGACCAGCAAGCAAGCAAGGATGCTCGGTTCCTGTTCTATCACGTACAAGGCGAATTATTTACCTTTTATATCTTTCCTTTCTCGCTTGCTGGTTTATTCACAACGAATACAGGTGCACTAACACTAACAACACTAGCGCAACACAAACATTGCAAGCAAGGAAATTTCATTTACTAATAATCCGTCGAGCGTGCGCGCGCGTGCGCCCATATTGTTCTTATTTTCTTCTTTATTCCACCACCTTTTCCTACCACCGTTCTTGCTCTTTTTTTCTATTTCTCTCTTTCTCTTTTATTTTTTCTTTTTTTTTTTTCATTTTCTACCAGTTACCACGAAAAGGTTCTACGGTAGCGTAATTACTGGGCATTCTGCTAATCGTTGCTTCCCTCATTTTTTTCTAAACGACTCGCTAGCGCCTATTTGCGTCGTAATGAGTTTTACGGAGAAGAGAAAATGAGGATAAAAGGCCTAAACCGAAAATGGTGAGTCTCTTCTTCTTCTTCTTCTTCTTCTTCCTCGTGTGGTTCATCGTCCTCGATGCTCGATTAGGATAACGACGATACCGTTGGTGTCGTTTAGGCAACCTTATATAACACGCTAACCTTATTGGGCTTTTTCACCGAGCTCGATTAATCACTATAGTTTCCTTGCTGACAACCTATTGTTATTTTGAGAATGATCGAGATTGACGAAATGAACAACAGCCTAAAGCATGAATTTAAATGGTGACATTTAACATCCAAATGCGAAATAAATCAATTTATTATATTTAAGATTACTGGTAACTCCGCCTAGGTAATATCTAGATACTTAGATAATACCTAGCTGGTCCCAAGCCCAGATAAAGGAGGAGGGTTCGAGGGTGAGGCTAGCAACCTACCCTCGGTAAAAAAACAGTAATCGCTCCCAGAACTAATAAAATAGCCTCTTTAGGCTGTGAAGTTAGGTATAACAGGACAAACTCATAATAATAATAATAATAATAATAATAATAATAATAATAAGAATATTTCTGGGTTACTGTAGTAATTTACTTTAATTAACAAAAATCCTGTAGAACTTTTATTACATTTCAGATAAATATAATATTATACTCTATTATGAATCCATTAAAATTCTTATTAAGTACTCAAGATTCCATCTACATTACAAATAAATATATATATATAATCACTCGTGATTTATCTCACATATAAAACATTGAATTTTTTCCGAGAGAAATCGTCGTCTATTGCGATTCTGGTTGGAAGTGAAGAAAAAAAAAAAATAGAAAAAATACAAGAAAGATAAGAGAGAAGAAAAATGTAGGATGACTATAAAATTGCGAGGTGGATGCGTACAACCCAAAAATTCCAAACGAAGACCTSCTCCTCCTCCTCCTCCTCGTTGAAATTTCGGCTGCACGAGTATGCCACGTCGAGCATCCACGTCCGCATCCATATTCATGCCGACCGCGGTGGCGGGTGACGGGTATGCAAATAACAATATAGCCGGGAACCCGTGGATGGGGTGAGGGGTAGTAGGGATAAACGGCTTGAGGGAAAGCTGTAGGTGGCGAAAGAGGAGTAGAAAGAGCAGGAAAAGTAGGAGAAGGAGAAGGGGGAGGGAGAGAGGAGGACCGGTGTCGTCGCTCAACGCCGGATGACGAGATTTTTCAAAATGCGGAAACTAATATCGCCAGCAAGCTCGCGACTTCTTGGGGTGTGAACCGGCCCGAATACGAGCTTCTCCTATTCCATCTCTTCTATACATAGGGGTTTCTTTTCTACGTTCCAACGTTCACGCATACATACATATACATAGGTAGGTAGGTAGGGTACACATATATACATACAATCGTAGGCGAGACACATCTCTTTTACATCGCGAGTTTCCTTTTCTCGACACAGCTTGTTCTCCTATACCCCTACTACTACTACTACTACTACTTTCTACGATTTTTCCTATTCGACGCGACATATCGCATACATATATGTACGTAACACGTTCACACAGATTCACCATAGGTTTTGTTGCTAGTAGTTACAGTTAGAGAGCTGCGGGAACCACCACGGGCCCAGTTTGACAGTTATATGTAGTCATATATAGCGATCACGATTCACGGTACACCGCCTTTTATCGGGCGCATCCTCGAAAAAGAGCCTTCCTTTATTAAAGCTACGCCACGCCACGCCACGCCATGCCATGCCACGCCAGCCACGGTGTGTGTCACCGAAATGGCTGCTGCTAGTAACGCGAGCATCTCTTCGTTTCAAACGAAACGCATCCTTTGCCGATATGTATGAACGCGTTTGAAAAGACATTTTTTAACCAACGTTTTCAATCGTTCCCTATACATATATATATATATATATATAGTTTAGTATAATATAATTTAATAAAAGGATATATGTATGTATATCAAGATTCGAAGTAGTTATTTTAAAACATCGAAATATCACTTTTGATGAAATCACGTTCGTTGAAATAGAATAGAAAAAGTATAAATTATTTCCTACCCCAGCACCCCGCACCCTCCATCAGCCCCCCAATCGAAATTCAAACTCGTATTATCGTCGATATTTCGTTCTCGTTCGTTGGATCACTTTCTGATAATACACCATGTTCGCATGGATTTCCGGTGGGAATAACGAAAGCTATGGTTAAACTGTTCGAACGAACGATACGCGAGGGAATATCGGTTTTCAGTCATTTTTGCATGATTTGGAAAAGGGAACCCCCCTGTTGGTAGGAAAACTATGTAATCATGGTTTTACCGAGCGTTGTTATTAATCACCCTATGACTGAATAAAAGTCTTGCTGATGAACAAAACAACTATTGATTGTTGTAAAATGACTGATTTGTAACACGATCATTTTGTTTTATTCTATTTTTCTTTTATTTTTTTTTCTTCTTTATTTATTTAACACAAGAATCGTTGAGATAAGAGAAAGTTTTTGAAATTTATAGTAATCAGTACCGTAACTCTCTAATTTTTTTTTTTTTCATCTAATCTTTCACGTATATCTTCCTAGTAGACATACAGGCACGTATATGTACATATATATATGAATGTATGCACGTGACAAGCCGATTAGCATAATAAATTCCCTCCTCTCTCTCTCTCTCTCTCTCTCTGGGTTTCTTCGTTTCGCGTGAGCAAGTGCAGTTCTTTTTTTCATTTTCTTTTCTTTCTTTCTTCTTTAAATTAGCAGGAATATTATTCCATGTCTTTTATGAGAAAAATAGTAAGGCGCGAGGTCGCGTGGTTCGCTCATATGTTATATATATATATATATAGATATATATATGTATGGCAAAAGCTCGGATAACCGATATAAAATGGGGAAGGTTGTTCAATTCTCACGGAAGAATACTTGCCGAGCTCTCGCGTTACGTTGAAATGTGACGCAGGTGAAAGGGAAGCGGTGTGCGCTTCATCGTTGTGTAATTTTCAAGGAGATGCAGATGAAACGGAACACAATGCGGAGTCGCGTTACAATGGGTAGAGAGAGCGAGAGCGAGAGAGAGAGAGAGAGAGAGAGAGTGTAGTGAAAGAGAGAAAGAGAAACGGAGTTCGGATAAGGAAAGAAAAAAAAAGAAAGAGAAAAAAGAAAGAAAGAAAAAAAAACAGAGTAACGCGAACGCGTTATTTTTTTTTTCTTTTCTTTGTTTTTTTTTTTTTTTGTTTTCTCTATCTCGCAATAGACGCGAGACACTAGGAATACTGACGCGAAGAGACAAGCGTGTACAGAGAGAGAACAAGAGTTGAGTTCTTTTGTGGTTAAAAACGTTATTGTCACGCTCTTCGACGTATGTATTTTTCCTTTTCTTCTTTTTTTTTTCTGTATCCTCATGTCTCTCTCTCTCTCTCTCTCTCTCTCTCACTCGTACTCTCTCACTCTCTCACTCTCTTTTCTCTTATTTTCACTTCTTCTTTTTTTTATTTTTTTTTTTTATTTTTTTTATTTTGTTTTAAGTCTATTTTTCTCTACGCGACTTTAAACAACGCTCGTCGTGCACTTTTACTTCGCGATTTTGTGCCATTTTTGTAAAGGACTTGGGACTTTTCATAGGGAGTCGTCAGTCCCTTTCATTTCGATAATGGTCAAACGCTTTCTCGGGTAAGAACTTGGTAAGTAGAAAGGAACGGTCGTATCCCTTATTTCTCAAGCAATCGTGCTCCAGGAGCACGGTTGTTCCATACATTCTCCGCGTACGTGACACGCAAGATTTCCCGCGTGATATGAAACGCCATACTTTTTATGCAAGCACTCCGAGAAGAACAACAGAAAATTAAAACAGAAAAAGAAAGAAAGAAGTAACACACGTTGCCAAGCTGAGATAGACTTTCTTCTTCAACTTTCTATCCTTTTCTATCTTTTATATACGCTAGAAAAATGTATATTTACATCTATTACACAAATACATAAGCCGCCCCCCCCCCTACATACACACACACACACGTACATTTAAAAATTCTTTTTGTGTTGGTTTGAAACGAGGAAACGTGAAATTCCGTAAAAAGAAATCGCTAGCCGGAAGTGACCTATCAATCTTGGAACACAAAAGGGAGTGCTGTGACGAAAAAAGAGAAAAAAAAATAGACAGAGAGAGAGAGAGAGAGAAAGATAGAAAAAGAAAAGAGGGAGATGGAGAAAGAAAACAGGGGATAGGGTAGACCATTCTTACGAGCTTCCAGGAAAAAGACCAAGTTCACAAGAATAGGGGAAACCTTAATATCCTGGTTCCTTTCCCCGATTTCCGTAACTTTGACCACGCACACGCGCTCCTCTCTCTTTCTCTGTCTCTCTCTTTCTCTCTTTCTCTTATGCGTTAACTCTTCCATCCTTTTTTTCCTCTATTTTTCTCTATTCTTTTCTTTTTCAAGCTCTTTCGGTAAGGTTTTCCGGAGATTCGAGGTACAACTACCATCAAGTTCTTCCCCGATGGCAATAGTTGGGCAAACGCTGCTAACATGAGAAGAGCCTTTTCAAAACTCTCCACATTTAAATATTCCTACTCAAATCTCTTACTCCATCTTCGAACGAACCAACACGAATCGTGATTTTGTTCAAAGGATCTCTTACTATCTCCCTTTCTCTTTTTCTTTCTCTCGCTCGTTCGTTTCTCTTTCTTTTTCTCTCTTCTCACTTTCATTTGACCTTATATTATTATCTGTCCCTTTGATATTTTTCATATAATCGTGATGATTGGTGTTTTAGAATTTGAGGGTAACACTTTAATGGCCGCTCACACAACATGTGTGTCATAGCCGGAACATTGGCCATTATTTTATTTATAACTTTATATATATATATTTAAAATTATATATAAAATTATTGTTGTTTTTTGTTTTATGTTAATTTTTTTGTGAATGACAATAAAGTTTTTTTTTTTTTTTCAATTAATTCTTGTAAAATATTACCAGGCCCCTGACGACGTTTGACTGCGTACACGTGCGGCATTTGAAGTGTTAACCACTTTCATGGAAAATCTACTTCTCTCTTTCTCTGTTTTAATCGTTTGGATGCACAGAATTTTTGAAAAAAAGAACACTATCGAACAGTTCAGTAGTCCTTTTTTTTAATTACGTGAGAAGAGAACCAATTGGCATGAACCTTTTTTTGTCTTGAAAAATGCCAATTAGTACGATTTACATGGGTGTTAGTATATTCGAGCGTACTATTCTGAGTACATCGTCACTTGTTCAAAGAGTTCTTCAAATTTGACTGGGATTTTTCGACATGAAATCTAAACAGTGCGATTGTGTTGCATGAAATCCAAACGGGGTTGGTATTGCGTTTTACGTGTTGAGTTAGATTCGTGTATATTCGATTTGTACGCACTAGTCCAGTGCGTTTATTTACCCTTCTCTCTCTCTCTCTCTCTCTCTATTTCTTTTTATCTATTTTGTTTCGTTTAGAGATTTCCTTTATTTCTCTTAGCTTCGTTATGTTTGTTTTCAGTTTTGCGTATTACGTCGACGAGTAACATAAGATGAGAATATTCACCTGCAAGCTTCATTTTATCTACACTATGAATATTATACCGAGTTTCTGCGAAGCATGAACAACTAACGTGAATAACGTTTTCGTAGACTATGATTCGTGTGAATATGTTATCATGAAGATTACCTATGACGTCAATGACTCCACGACTTAGTCGTGACAGGGTTAAATTGATTCGATTTTCAATCATGATTTTAGCATGCGTCACGCATAATGTCTGACACAGCGTCTAGTAAAATTCAACGATGGAATGATACTCTTCAATTTTTATTTAAGTCTTATTTTATAAATTAAAAATTGTATTTTTTTTCAAAATACGAGCTTTTCATTGTTCATGAATAAAATAAAGTTTGAAAAATTTGTTTCATCATTAATTGTTTAGATTTACGAAACAAATGTTTGTATTATCGATTATTAGAAGAATAATACTAACACATAAATCAAAACTCATCGTGATTGGATAGGGCAAATTCTGAGTCTCCCTTTTGTAAGTATGTGAAAGACTAAAGTGTGCACAACACGGTGTGATTTATGTTCGTTGTTCATATTCCATGGGAATGTGGGATTATTTTGGATAACAAGAAAGATCGGCCTGCCTCCCCCTTTTTTCTCTTTTCTCGAAAATATATTTGTTGTTCAAAAAATAGAAAAAAAAAAATAAAAAAAATAAAAAAAAAAGAAGAAAAGCACAAAAACGTAATTGAATTCTCGAGCATTGTTATACACTTATTGTTGTGAGAAAAATCATCGAACGTTACGAGATCGTTAGTTGAATAATGAACGCACTTCAATTGTTACATACATTTTCTGATTAATGTTTATAATTAACGGACGATGAAATCTCATGAAATGGAGTGGAGGGGAGGAGAGGAGAGGGAAGGGGTAACTACGTAACATCGATTTTTACGTCGTAATGCTCGCTAGCATAGCAGCGAAGGACGTCGATCCTTTTGGAAGCTGACGCTTCCCCCATTTACGCGTTATCGGTTCCCATCGTTGAACGAATTTCCTACAATCAATCGTTCAGAAATCGGCTCGTTTTTTTCTTTTTTCTTTTTTTCACCCTACAGTGTTTTTTTTTCTCTCCCCTATTCGGTCAACGAAATGTAGACAGAGAGAAGAGAGGGTGTGTTTCATAGAAAGAGACAGAGAAAGGGTCGGGATATAGAAGAAATGTATAATGGGGAGAAGGACATGGGAGAAGGGTTTAGGGGGGTGAAATCGCGAAGTAGACCGAACGACGTCATTCACCGAGTCGACGCTGATTACTAAGTTCCCGTCTGTGGTAAATCGCTCACGATAGATCGCGTGGGATTAACGGACTGTTTCTCATTGTGCCTGGCAGCAATGTGAGTGCTACAAACCATCGGTACTGCCACCCGGATGGATAGCTGAAGCCGGCAATGAAGAATACGTACTTAGAAATGTTCTAACTCCGCGAGCAATGCGGGTACGTAACTGAGAGAGAAAGATATTGAAAGATAGATAACATAAGGAGAGAGCGAGAGAGGGATAGAAGATTTGTTCAAATCGAAGATGTTCGAGTCATGCATAGAATGTATGTAGAAATTCTTCATATTTAATGATAAATAAAAACTGCTTCACATACGATATAAAATATATAATGCAATATATATATATAGGTAATATAATTGAATAATAGAATTTAATAAATGTTGAGAAATATACGAAACATGTGATAGGTACAATAGAAATATAAGATGAATTGAAAAGAAGAAGAAGGAAAAAAAAGGTAAAATTCTTAATTATATCGTAGTCCTGCCATAAACGACGAGCGACGTTAAATGAGACTAAGGATTCCAAGTATTCGAAGAAGTTATGATCCAGATTGAAGCAACGAAATTCCGCGGAGATTCCGCGTGCCGGCACGCGGAGAAGGCGTACAAGAGAAGAAGAAGGATTCGCGTTTGAGAGGCGACTGAAATTTGAGTTACTTGAAAATGTTGGAAAACTTAGGAGAACAAAAAAAAGAGATAAATAGTTTTATAAACCTATAGAAATAGAGAGTGAGAAAGAGACAGTGAGACAAACAGACAGACAGGTAGATACAAGCAGATGCAAATATATATATATATATGTTAGTGTTAAAACATGAAATATGTTAATTCATGAAATGATTATAGAGAAATCCTGAAATAATTTTTAAATATAATAATAATAATAATATTTAAATACGAAAGAAGACTGAATTACATATTTCAACTAAGTAATATATGAATTTACAAGATGTGTATATTTTAAGTATGAAATTGCAATTTGATTTGTAGATTAGATTTAATAGAACAGTAAGACTAATAGTACACTGATTTTTGAAGTATAGAAAGAGATAAAAATTTCAATCTTATTCTTAAACTACTTGTCTTTTGTGAATTCGTGTATAATTTCATTATTTCTCATTATTTTGTTAATCTATTGCTTTAGGTTGCTTAGAATGTGGAGTATCTTTTAAGAACTTAAAAATGTCTAAATTTTTCTATCTTTAGAAACATCATAGAATTTTTCAGACCATTTTTGACACGTACAAATCTTTACAACGTCTTTGTCGTATACTTTCAAATGTTTCCTTTATCGTTTTTGTAACTTTAGTTTCTAGTTTGAAACTCGTAAAGTGGTACGTGACGAATATGCATCTTAAGAATAAACAATTTTGATGGATTTTGGTTTAAATTGAAAAAAAAAAACGAAACTCTTTAAATATGGCAAGAGATTGAATAATAATTAATGTTATGCGAAAATAAAAGAATAATTAACTATCAATTATTTAGTTGAAGGATATAAAAATTTTTTACAAAAAGTGTACACAATTTTCATTCAATCCAATATATATAATAAAGGGAAAGAGAGAAAGAGTGAGAGAGAAAACACATATCATTGTGCTGTTGAGTACGTTGAATATTTTAGATGGACAGTAATAGACTTGGTCCAGGTAGAGTCCATGCACTACCACTCAAGGGATAGTTCTTCCCCTAGCTTCGCTTTCTCTTGAAGCATAAAGTAGTAGGTTGTGATAGTCAGCCATGGTAGTTTACTGTGCCAAACGACGACGGCTGCCCGACCCTATTCCCTTCTACTTATTCTTACGTCTTCTTCCCATTAAACCTTCGTGTACTTACTGGCGTACGGATAAGTCAAGATAAAATACCGGAATGAGAAAAAAGGAAAGAAAAGTTAGATTTTGAAAAAGAAAAGGTAATAAGGTAGATCTCGTGAATGAAAAAAAAAAAGAAAAAAAAAATGTAAAGAAAAGAAAAAAAAAATGACTAGTCTTTTTCCCCGAAGAACAATTTCATCGTAAAAAAGAAAAACCTCGGCATTAGGCTTGTTTTTTCACTTTTATCTCTTTCTCTTATTACTTAACTAGTAAAATATATATTCTCAAGCTACATCACACGGTATTTTTTTTTATTACTCGTTATTCTTTCACGTTATTTCATGTTAAAAAAAAAAAAAATTGAAAAACTCTCAAAACATAAAAAATTCTCACTCGCAATGTTGAATAAATAACGCCTGCACGAATACAAACATTAACTGATTATGAATATCGATTTTCCATCAATTTTTTATTTCAATTTTTAGTAGATTATATAGAGTTAGAGTTTTACGTCTCTCGAATTAAGAGGAGAAATAAATAAATAAATAAATAAATAAAGAATAAAAGAAAGGAAGGAAGGAAGGTAGCTGATCTAAGATCTTTGGGAAAGAACAAGACTAACGCGTCACATTGATTTCTCTGGCGCTTCGACTTCTGGCAAACGAGATATTGAGCTTCAAAGCAGGATTCGTACGTGGCCTGTTTTTGGATGTTCTAGGTGGTCCTGGCCTTTTCTATCTTTTCTTACTCTTTTTCTCTATCTATTCGTCTAAGACGATGGAGTAAAAGAAAGGAGGAAAGAGTAGGGTAGAAGGTTTGAGATCCTCAGTCAGGTTTACAAAGAGAATATACGATGTGGTTCTTCTTCTCTTGGTTTCTTAGTCCTCTCACTTACTGTCTTTTCTCTCTCTTTTCATTTTCATTCATTCGTAAGCTTTTATTTCTCAGTCACAGCCGGTAACCATTACTCTATCGTCTTGCTCGATATTTTAGACAGGGAGCATAATTTCAGGCCGGGTTGAACTATACTCTTGCACCAAGGGGATTCTTCCGTGGCGACGGAAAGAGTAGCAGGCTCATTGAAATTTCATGCCCGTTGACCTACCTAGCAAACCTTACCTCAGACATGCTCGACTAGTTTCACCGGTTCTGCTACTTCTGCTGTACCCACCCGCCTGCGTCTGACTCTACCTCTGCCACTACTACTTTCGTCGTCGTCGTCGTCTTCGTCATCCACGACGACATCCCGAAAACTTCCTACCGGAAGAGTCGAACCATTACACGTCCTGCCATCAAATCTCTTTTCGTTTCTCCTTATTCTGCCAATTTCTCTTGAGAAAAGTGTCTTTCGAAAACTATTATTTAAATCAACTGTTTTATATATATTGTCGTTTATCTATGAAATCCGTTAATTTGTGAAATAAACCAATTAGTTAAAGTATGAAATAATGCAGATGGTAATATGTTATGTGAATTTATAAAGTGCGATTAGTTAAAGCATGAAATTAAGTCTTTAAAGTTAATTATTGTTTTTATAACAATGCTCTTGTAGTTACTAGTTCTTTTCTTTTTCTATTACCGTGAAAACAAATGTTCTAATAGTCGTGCTATTCTATTGATTTTAAACGTTCCACGTTGATACGTAATAATATAATATAATATCACACACAAGTAATTTCATAGAAAAACTAGTTTAAATATTTAATACTACACTTTTAATATATGTTTTCTTTAAAAACACTTATAGTAATTTCATATAATATCAAGTTATTTCATAAATTAATTGAATTTATACACAATTGAATGATAATATACTTATATATGTAAAAGAAGAAAAAACAAAAGAGAACATAGAAAGAGAGAGAATTAAAAAGGAAGGTAAGAAGTAGAAAAAATAGAAAGAAGAAGAAAAAAAAAGAAAAGGGAAAACATTTTATCGTAATATCCCCCTAAGCAGAAACTTCCATGCGAGCTCACATCGTACTTAACGTAGAAAAAAGAAGAAGAGGAAGAAGAAGAAGAAGTATGGCGCATTTAGGGGATGAGGTAAACGCGTGCAATCGCGCGAGCAATAAGAGAAGATGGAATATACGCGAAGGATGGTCATAACTATGTCCAGACTCCATTCGACTGAATTTCCTTTGACTATTTGCTGTAGCGTGCAATGGTGTGACCAGTGCGATCGGTGTTGAAGCTAAGTTTACGGGGTCAGTCTGTCGAGAGTAAGAGCAAGCGAGATGGAGATATAAAGGTTATCCCAGTGGAGTTGATAAAGAGAGAGATAGAGAGAGAGATAGAGAGAGAGAGATAGAGATAAAGATAGAGAGAGAGAGAGAGAGAGAGAGATAGAGATAAAGATAGGGATAGAGGAGATAGTTAAATAAAGAAGGAAATAGAGAGATAGTTAAATAAAGAGGGAGAAAGGGAGAGACAGAGTTTCTTACTCTTACATCGGAGTTTCAGAGTGTTGAAGCTACGAAGGGTGGTGTGTGAAGGAAGCTAAGATTTAAACCCTGACAACGTCTCGAGTTTGAGAGGAGCGTTTCTCGTTCGTTGGATTCCGGCTCCGGTTACTATTACTACTATAACCAGGTTCCAAGGATCTTCTCCAGAATATATATATATATATATATATATATATATATATATATATATATATATATATATATCTTTCTCTATCTTTCTCTCTTTTCATACATAGGACGGTACGATTTTGAAAAGATAGAGAGAGAGAGAGAGAGGAGAGAGAGAGAGGGAGAGGGAGAGGGAGAGACTCTGGTCGGTGGATTTTAAGTGTCCACCGCCGAACCAGCGAGCCGCATTATTTGGGACTTTCCTGAATCATTTCACGGAATATCGCTTCATACGACCCTCCTCTAGAAGGGAACGGCCACTATTTTCAACCCCCTTTGGGAATTTCGACATAGGTAGAGGTAGGTAGATAGGTTGGAGGTATACCATGTTAAGGCTACGCGTTCCATGCAAAAAGGAGATAAAGACGAAGAGGGAAAAAGAGAGAGAGAGTGGAGAAAAAAAAATACGAGGCGTACACGTACCTACTTGTTAGCGAGGAAATATATGTTCCTAGAGGATTTTATGAAGGGGGATGAAACGAGATTGACGCCAAGTTATACTCGTAAAACGAGGGCTGAATTTTTCCTAATACGAGAGGGCGCAGATCGATTATTATAAATATTCTAGGAGAATGGGATTTTGGTTGTCTTATTTTTTATTTTTTTATTTTTCGAATCTTCTTTTACTTTTTTTTTTTTTTTTCAATATCAATAAAATATATAAATGGTATCGTTTTAATAATTATTCTTAAAAATAAGTTAAAACTCTTCGTCATATTTAGTATTATTTCCATAACGAATTAGAGTACTTGTGAAAGTGATATAAGACTCTCATCCAAGAAACTTTCTCTCTCTTTCTCTCTCTATCTCCCTCTCTTTTTATTTTCCTAGTAGTCTACGTTGGAATTCTGGACGCTGGATTCGCTTCGTAAACCGTAAGAGGAAGTCACAAACCACTCGGAGAAGTACAGCTCGCTCAAAGAGGAAAGAGAGAGAGAGAGAGAGAGAGTTAAGGGGTAGAAATAGAGTGTTGGACGGAGATAGAAGAAGAAGAAGGAAGGGTGGAGTCTAAGGAGAGTCCAGACTTCTACCTCAGAGGAAGGAGTGATAATCTTGAGCAGGCAATAAATCAAGTGACCGCACATTCGCAACACTTGCGAGTATACGGATCTACGCGAGTGCGGATTTACAGATATAAACGATGTCCGGTTTCCTTTCAGTTAATCCTTTAGCCTCGTTTGGTCTTAGAGAACTCTAATTCCTTGCGTTTACGGTTAAAATCGCAAAGATCGTTTGATAATACATTTTTAAAGTTGACATCACAAGTTGATTTATATTAAAGAAAATTAAAATAATATTACATATATTAAATGGAAGAAAAATCATAAATAAGATCTCATAACTAATAATATCCTCCTTTCGCCTCTCCACCCCGCTTTAACCCCCGAAGAAAATGATTTTCACGTAAATCGAATATCTTTCATGACCGACAGAAATTTCAAATAAATTTCTGTCCGCGTGATTCGATGAATCGGCAAATACGTAGCCAGCTCGATTCGATATAGGAAAAGGGGCCGGTGCCTCAAGATAACCAATAAGAGGAGGATAGGTAAGTGCACGGCTGGTAAGAGCTACCTAAGTAATAATTCTCTTGTAACACTGAAATTCGATATCCGTTGGGGTAAGCTATTTCGTTAGGTTGTCACTTTGATCGTCCGATTTCCTTTACCAACTCGACCCTGCCGATCGACCGGTACAAGAAAATTGCTAAAGGACTAACGCGTACAGGATAATTCTGTACCCAACGTGTGTATTACAAAACTAATAAACGTTTACTTAGAAAAGTAATTTGTAAAAATTGTTGTCATGTTATAGAATAGTATTAAAAAAAAAAAAAAAAAAAGAAACAACATAAACAGGTAAGAAAAGGATTGTAGGAAAGATAGAAAGAAATAAAAAAACGAATAGGTAAGGTGTCGAAGATAGTAGAAGAGAAGAAGAAGAAGAAGAGAAGAAGGAAAAAAATAAAAGAACAACACGAGAGAAGACAGTACAAGCTGAGTTATTATGTCCGGGCGTTACAATGGAAGCAGCCGTATCCCTTACCTCCGTTTTACCCCTTTTCACCCCCGTTCAATAGCGAGAGAAAGTTGCCCGTACTTTTACGGATAAAGATCTCGAGCAAAAGTTACGGTCGTTTGCAAACTAATCGAGCCGTCGCTTTTCTACGGGGTGTCGAAACTTTCCGAGGCTGTCAACTTTTTCGAACCCAACCACCTCCTCTCTTCTCCCTTCTGAATTCTCTCTCTTATCCCTTCGCGCCCTTATACTCTCTCTCTCTCTCTCTCTATCTTTTCTTCTCCATTCCTTTTTCGTGCCTTATCCTCTCGTTTCGGCTTTCTCCACAGTATACAAACTCGTGCTTGACGATCAACGAAGTAAAGCGATCGTGTTTTTTATCTTTTGCTCGGTGCTTCGACGTTCACTCCCCTCCCTCAGCCGTTTTTCGTTGCTTTCTCCCTACTTTATCCCTCTTTTGCCTTTTATTATACTCCTCGGGGAATAACGATGACAACCGTGATCGATTCAATGTGACCATTTAAAGAGTAACTTCGAGGAAGTCCCGTTCTTTCAAGGAACTCTCTCTCTCTCTTTCTCTCTTTCGTTTTTATAAGCGAAAACTTTGCTTCAGGCGAAATATTTGCATCTTTGTAAAATAATCGCTCTATCGGGAGACGGTGGTCTATCGGAAAGAATCCATATACATACATATATATATATATACGAATAAATAAACAAATATATTATATATAAAAAAATAAAATCTAACAATAAGTATTTCTCAATAATGACAAAACAATTCAATGTGTAATAAAATAATAAATATGAAAGTATTATAATATAACGATTGAAGTATACTATTGGAAATATTTTTTCGATATGGACCACAGCTTGCATAACGTAATCATAAACTAAGAAAAATAAAAGAAAATATTGTTTATCTTCAATCATTTCCTTTTTTTTTTGTTCCTTCTATAGAATCGAATCATATACAATCAAAAGGAAAGGAAGGGACTTAACTTGATCGAGCTTTAACTAACGATGCGAAAGAGAAGAACTGGACCGACTTGCCCTAACGGTCTTCTGTCGGTCTAGAGAAATATTGCGAGGAGAGAGAGGAGAGAGAGAAAGAGAAAGAGAAAGAGAGATTGATAACGAGATCCGTTAAGAATTCTTCTCATCGTAGTTTCCTAGAGAAAAGCTCAAGAAAAAGAAGAAAGAACAGAGAGGTTAGTAGGTTGACCGAATTTTAATCTTTATATACATATACATATTATATATATATATATATATATATATATATATATATCTGATAGGGTTTTGTGTAGGTGGTAGAGATAAGATACCAGGAGGATAACTATATTAAAATTCCGAAAACTTTTTAACCTTCTTCCCTCCCACAATTAAATATTAATAATGAAATCTAGGAATGATAGGGAGTAAAAAAGAAAAATAGAGGAAGATGAAAGAAAGAGGGTGAAGATACACGAGAAGAGGGTAAAGTCTCGTTATATTCTTGCTAGTTCATTCCTTGTTCTATCCTTTTCTAACTTCAACGTTTCTGGATTCATGGATTAAACCTCTCTCGTTTTCTCTTTATCTTGGAAAGCTGTTAGAGAGAGGGTCGAAGGTTAGACGGTCGGCCAAGCGAGAGAAGGGTGCTCGTGAAAGTGTAAGGGAACCCTGGTGGTAACGAAACCTTCGTCTATCATAAGTTAGGTTTCTCGTGTCGGACCAAGAGAGCTATATATATATGTATATACATATATATATATATCTCACTCTATTTTCCTAAATATAAGTGAGATACCGATGATATTCGTGGTAGTAGTAAAAGGTAGTGCTCGCGAGCCTACCTAAATCATTTTCGTGTGAAAACGCGTATACTCGAGCTGTATATGTGTGTCTTTGCAGGTAACCGTATACAGTAGAGTTTGAGGATGGTCAAAGGTGAAGACTAAGGCGGTGGAAATGGTAGAAGGTAAAGGTGGAGCTTACTTAGTCGCCATTTAAACCTGAAAGCGAGCTTTGCTTCTTCGTTTTGAGATCAAGCCGTGATATAAACAACATAATGCGGCATTCACTCACTCATTCTAAAATAGGAAGCATCATTTTCTTCTCTCTCTCTTTCTCTTTCTATTTTTTTTTGTCTTTCTATTTAATCCTACAGTTAATATAAATTTCGTTAACGTAATTGAAAGAAATATTTTCTTGGTAGGGTAAGAAAAATAATAATCGTTATGTCGCGATAATGATCGATGATGGTCGATCGTATAACCGTAATAAACTGATATCTTAATCGTAATACCAGGAAATGGTGTTAGAAATGTTCAACGATACTTGCGCTATCGAAGTCATTCTCCCCCATGTCCGATAAATTATCTATGGAATATTCGCGCGATCGGCGTCGTTAGTCGTCGTCGTCGTCGACCAGGGGGATATCGAAATTCTTTTGACAATCGTCGAGTATTCGGAGAGCTTAATGCTTTATTAATGGATGCCTCTCTAAGGAGGGTTGGAGAGCCTTCGAACTCGTTGGGATGTAAAATCTTTTCCTATCTCTCTTTCTTTTTTCATTCTCTCTCTCTCTCTCTCTCTTTCTCTTTCTCGAGTTTTATTTCTTTTTCTATCCATCTATGCTTCTTCCTCGAGATGATAGAGATACATAACGCGAAGCATAGCATTCCTAACGTGGATATTATCGCACGATCCAGCCATTCGAATAAGCAAGTTCTTGTAAAAGGAAGAGAAAGAGAAAGAGAAAGAGAAAGAGAGAGAGAGAGATAGAGTGAGATAGAATGTTAATAGCTTTTCACGAGAGACGATACGAGAAGATGCTCGCGCGTCTTCGCTCGACTTTCAAGAGATCGAGAGTACTCGCAGTACCGTATATATCTGTCAAAACGGGAAATGAAGCTGGCGTGTTCTCCTCTTTCCAAGAATGCGAATTTCGTTCTTCTTCACTTTCTCTGTCTCTCTCTCTCTCTCTTTCTCTTTCTCTTTCTCTTTTGCTTCTACTTGATGCCGCGACGATGATATTAATTGGCCATCTTGACGAGAGAATAATGAGCGTGGAACGATGAGATTACCTCGGAGATATCTGAAACGACTTTCTTGGGGGTTTCAGAAGCACTACGCCGTCTTTCTCTCCACTTTCTCTTGCTCTTTCTCTTCCTTTTCCTTCTCCTCTTCTTCGTTCTCCTACTTCGCTAGACGACACTTTACCTCGTCTAAGCCACGAGGGAACGTGTTTCAGAGTAGATGCTCGTAAATCGCCCTTCGATATCCCTCTCTCTCTCTCTCTCGATCGAATGTCGAACGGATCAGTGCTTACACAGAGGTTGCATAATTAATCTCGAGTGTTTACCCTATGGAGAAAGAGTAAGGCCATAGGGCAAGCCTTTTTGTAGATAGAACTTAATGTTGGTGTTGGTGTTGGTGTGTTAGCTATAGTTTTCGTAGGTAACACGCAGAAAGAAGAATAGAACTTCCAAATCGGTAGAAAGAGAGGGTACCCTATACCAGGATGAAAGGTACGCGAAAAGAGCCAGAGAAAAACGTCGGAGTGCTAGCAGTGATGAGGGTTAGGGTAAGGGTAGGAGTGGACCAGGACGAGAAAGAGGAATGAGAGAAAGAGAAACGAGGCTCGGAGAAAGGAGTGAGTGGGGAAAACAAAATAAAAGAGGAAAACCTCTGGCAATTTTTCACTAGCTTTTTAAAGCGCGGCTTAGGTACTCGCGGAGCGAGTTTGAATCGATTTTCCTAGAGGGCCCCATTTTTCTACTCACCTTCTTGTGCCAAGCAGTGCAAACTGTACCTACTTCCAGCTGTTTCGCTCACTCGTTCTTTCTCTCTTTCTCTTTCTCTTTCTCTTTCTCTTTCTCTTTCTCTCGAATGTCGTTCGTTCATTCGTTCGTAAAGCGAGGCGAAGGTCGGGGTAGTATTCGAATCAAAACTCGCATCTTTTCGTGCTCGCAAATTCTCGCCATCTTCGTTGTACGTGTCTTCCGTGAGTTAGAAGCCTTCTGTTACTGCTGGCTAAATTTAAAATTTATGTTTATACGTTGATGCTCGATTTTCGAATGGGTCGTTCGCTCGTAGGCTTGCTAAAGCTCGATTGTATCGTTCAATTTCACGAACAATATTTATGTATTCCTTTATACATATATATATATAGATTTCAATCGATCGACGAGTAATAAGTTTGTTATTAATGATCGTCGCACGAACTACTCCTTTTTCCTGTTAGACTCCTTTCTTTATGCTTTCTCCTTTTACTCTTTATCCTACTTTTATCTTTTATCTTTCTACATTTAGTTATTCTGTTATTATACAAAGACCGCTCGTATCAATTTCAATTTATCGCTTTTTAGTAGAAATATCAATAAAATAAAATATATTCATTACTAGCAATGTTACACTATACGCCAATGTAGGATATATTATATATATATATATATATATATATATATATGTAATTCATAAATAGAAGAATATTACATTTAACGGTGACGCGGTAAACGAAATATGTTCACAAATACGATTTAAATATTATAATTACAGTGTATTCATATACGCTTAAATATCGAATTATTGATCGATACGCGCGCGACAAAATGCTTCACGCTCTAGGATAATTAATTGCAGAGTACACATATATACGTAGACACGAGTATGCGTCGATAATGACTGAGTCGACTATCGAATTTCGGAATTTGAAGTTTTCTGTATATGCATAAATAGATCTTTTCGCAAATCATTTAATCCAATTACGTTTAATAATATCACTCTTTCTCTCATTCTCTTTATCTCTGTGAAAATGTTACAAATATTTCTTTACAAAGTTAATCATTTATTCATACTAATGAAAATGCGTTTAGTTAAATTCTCATTATTTTAACAATTATTTATAACTTATTGAATTTTTATTACTTTTCATATCAAATTTTTCGAACGATCCCATTCGCATCCTATCGCTCGCTCTTTCATTTCCTTTTTTTTTTATTATTTTTCCTCTCTCTCTTTCTCTCTATATATAGGTATATACGTACGGCGTATTTCACGATCGACGGACTTTCTATTCCTCGTCTCGGAAAAAATATTACCTTTTGGCGCGACCCGCCTCGGCGCCAAATCGAAATCATATCGGGGAATTCAGACAAGAGGCCGGCATTTCCCGCTGCGCGGTATACAATGCCGATACAATCAATCAGGCACAAAGGGTGAGAGAATGAACGTGTGTATGTACGATAGAGAGAGAGAGAGAGAAAGAGAGAGAGAGAGAGAGAGAGGAATTGACGGAATTTCGTTTCTGACTTCTGTAGAGTCACGGCCGACTTGTTCTCTTCGCGATATCATCGTCCTACCTTTAAATCGTCTCTCTCTCTTTCTTTCTATCGAACTTTTTCTATATCTTTCTTTTTCTTTTTCCCTGCTGTCTGTGTTTCTATCGATCAACCGGTTTAAGAGGAATATACAAGGTCAGCGTTGTAACTCCTGGCCAGCGATCACAAAGATATACGCGTTATTATCGTTTCGCGTCAGTGGTGCATCGTGAAATGTCCCGACGATGATGGAAACTCGTAAAAGTTCCATAGTTTAAAGGGAAGAGGAAAGAAAGGAGAGAGTGAGATAGAGAGAGAGAGAGAGAGAGAGAGGAAGAAGAGAAGAACAAGGGAAAAAAGGAAAGGGAAGAGAGAGAAAGAGAGAAGGTTGGGGGTGGTAGTCAAATGCGCTCGTTAAAAACGTAATAAACGGACGATATCGCTTGATAAAACAAAATATTCAGATTTTACCATCTATCCTTCTGTGATTTCTAGAAATTTCATTGCATCCTCTACGAGATTCTCAGCGTGCTTGGACACGGAAGTACACGGTTATTATACTGCAGTTGCGTGATACTTTCGTACTATCCTTCCTCGCTCCTACACTATTTTCTTCAAACTGTCTGTATATTTGTTCTTTTTATAACTATGAGTTATTATAAATTGGATGCAATTTTTTGTTTATCTAATAAAATAGACGATAATATTATTTTGAATATTAATCAAGAAATATAAATGAATGTTAAGTAGTTTGATAAGTTTAGTTCTAATATCAAAAGGAAAACTTATAGATAATATTCTTATGTATTATTTATTTAACTACATATTTAGAAATATATATTTTGACATAGGTATTTAATTTATAAATCAGCACGAACTTTCTGGCCAACCAAGTAATTACTATTAAAGCCTACGGTGATGATCATCAATCATGCAATGAACAAAAACAGAACATATATGGTTATATGTATATATATATATATATATATATATATGTTTCTCGAACTACGTTTATATATTTTTCTGTGCTAATGGTGTTTATAAATTCGAATAGAATTGTGTTTGTAAATACTAACGATTTCTCTTTGAATATTAATGGTGAAATAAATCGATAGTTGTGACAGTTTAAGATAATCATCGTCGATCATATTTTGACCAAAAATGGAATATATATATATATATACATAAACGTGTGTCCTTCGTCGAGAAAGAGAAGGATCATTGGTCGCATTATGGTACTATATTATCGCGCTCGTATAGAACCACCAACAAGGCTACGTTAGGAGAAGGACGACGGTAAGTCGTCCTTAATGAGGAAGATTAAGAGGACTTACGAGATCTCGCCAAAGGGAGCGAAAGCATCCCTCAAGTTTTGTGTCTCGATCTCCGGGCTCAGATCTCCTACGAATATATGATAGTGTTCTGAAACAGAGAGTGTAAAAGGTCTTCGTTAAAATGATTAAATCTATGTGATGAACTAGTATAATATATAATATGTGAATAGTATGCGAATATAATAATATGTGATTGTAATAGAAGAGAAAATATATTCTTAAATAATAATAATATTTATTATTATTATTATTATTATTATTATTATTATTATTATACAAAATTATATGTAACAACATTTAACAGAAGTACTCTTATATTTAATAGAGAACGTGACAATAATTTCAATGTTCTACTTAACAAATAGTATGTATATATAATAACAAGTAAATATTATTGAATATAATGTAAAGAAAAATATAATCAAACTTAAACACACATCATGTTCTGGAGTATATTACAACGCCAATGATGTAATTACACAGTTGGTTCGAGATTTCTGTAGACTGTTAACGTTCGACGGATGATATCATTATTAGCATAATATCATTCACGTGTATATTATTCTATGTTATGCATGTTATTGTATATATTACTGTTAATTTTGAGATAATACATACTAACTAAATTCTCTCTACCTCAATTCAATGCACAAAGAAGCTTATGAGATTCTTCGTTTTTCAATGGCAATGATATTCGATTGTATAGAATGAGAATCTGGGACAAGTAGTACAATCGAACAAGGGATATTCTAAATGTAAAAATAAGTTAGAAAAAGGAATGAAATTTTTTCACTTCAGATTTAGATTTTTAGGTTTAGATGTGTATTAATAAATAAAAAATATCGTAATTAATTTTATGTCTGATTAATAATGATTTTGTGAAATAGTCATCAAGAGATTTTGAAAAAGTTGCTTCATGTTGCACAACACATTTTAATAATGTCAACTTAAAAGTATATTATTGCATACAGTGACACAAAGGGTACGAAAAATTCGTTTGATTTTAATATTATTTTAATATTCGAATACTAAGAAATGTAACAATTTTAGTGATTTTTTATATAGTTAGAAATTATTAAATAATATTTATATATAAATATGGTTGTCTGTATGAACATTATAAAGCCGTATAATATTGGTTGTTTTTCGATATTCGTTAAAAAAGGGAATATCTATATTACAATTTGAAAACAGTATAACTGAAAGTAATTTTAGGGTATCAAAAAGTTATATTGTTCAATCATATACATATACCTCTATGTATCGCGTATTTATATTTCTTAACATGAATGTGTGTATTTGAAATATCATTTTTCATCATAAATTCAATATTTATATTAATATTTATTACATATTTTGAGATATTTAATGAATTGTATTCGATCCCCCATCACCGTCGTATTACTACCACCATCAGAGTCTACCCGTATACATGGCATATTCGTAAAGGCAAGCTACATATAAATTGTAACAACGAGGGGGATATAAAACAAAGCGATAATTAATTGTTTCTGGTTAAGCAATCAGTTTCGTCCATGCAATAGGTAATGATCAGTAATGACCGGCGTCGATGTTGGCGTCGCAATAATATCAAAGTCTTTTCAGGAGAACGTATATGATGAAAATTTGATTACCTGAGCCTATATTCAAGATTATATTAGTACTTTGGTATGTATTCAATTTTTCTTCGATAATAATGATTGGCGTAGAGTGATTATTTATGAAAACGTTACCATTTTACGTGCACCATAACACAATAAACTTTACGTTAAACAGGTGGATTGTAGAGAATTTGTTTGAGGTAAGCCAAAACATCGTCGCGTTACCTATTCTTTAGGTATTCAACACAATTATCGTAGCTTCGCAAAAGCGTCGGCCAAGCGTAAAATCACAGCAAGGGTAACCCTCGCTTTCAGCGTTCCTATTAAAATTGCAACCGGTAATTTAGCATTGTTAGGTTAGGCGGATATCTTGGATAATGCCGCATGCACCCCATATTTATTCGCGGTCTTTGTTTGCATTTGCTTTGGCCTACCCGACGACTACAACAGGAAGATACAGAGAGAAAGAGAGAGAGAGAGAGAGAGAGAGATGGAGTGAGTGAGAGAGAAGATAGGGATGAGAGAGAAAAAGCAAAATAGAGTTGATACCGATTTCACAAAAGAGAGCAATATTTATAATTTAAAACAAATGTTTACGATTCTATGCTGTTATCAGGAAAATTATTTATTTATTCGATCTTCAGTATTTAGATAATTTATCCAATATCTAGAGAGAAGGAAATTAAAGTAACCAAAAATATCTGAAGCAGAAGATCGGACTGTTGAATATTATTTATTACGCTGCAGCTGGAGGTCTGTTTTCTATTCCATTCTCTTCCACCAAAATAACTGTTCTAACGGCAAACGTTCTTTATAGATTCACTTAAATCTAATTCGTCACATAATTGAAAGGATAGGCGTCGGGATTGATTTCAAATTTAGTTGTGGGTAAATTGAGAGACTATCAAATTTGCTTCGATCGTAAATCATTCTTGTTTAATGTCTCTCTTCTCTTTCTTTCTTTCCTCATTTTTCTGTAAATAAACACACATACACACACACACACACATGCGCGCATTTCAAACCATTAGATAGTCTTTTCAGTTTCGACGAAACCTTATGCATTAATTTATTACCCGTTCGAGGTTGGCTTTCGTTGCAATCGGTATATTAGCTTTTATAGAAAAGAAGGGTGGCGTGTGTAACCACGTCGTGCTTGGTAAATTGAAAAAAATACTTAAGCAACATAACTCTTGGGTGAAAAAGAGAGAAAGAGGAAATAGTAAAAGGAAGGTTGTTCGAATTCAAAGCTGAGTCAGAAACTCGGGGAGAAAGTCTAGAGTGGGCCAGGCTGCTAGTCGGTATTCGCCGAATCTGGAGTTATGGAAATTTTCTTCTACGGTAATAAATAATATTTGCACCAGCAAGCAGGAAAGACACGGTAAAACTGTCGATATAGTCTACGTATTCGCTAGACTTCTACTTCATATAGTTTTCTTTATTTTTTATTGTAAACCCATATACTATCAACCCTTTATCACCCACCCACCTTCGATTCCTTACCATCCTCTTTTAAGCTCATTGTCGGCACCAACATACGCGCCGCGATTTTACCATGTTCGCTGAATATGCATTCTGTTCAAGCAAAATTCAGTTCGTTTGTTCTATCCTTAATTGCTCCACTTTGCTTTAGAGTTTAAGACGGATTCGCAATTTATTACCATTGACTTGCCAGTTTGTTGACCCCATTTGCATTTTTTACCAACCCATCGTCGTCGTCGTTATCGTCGTCCAACGTCTTGCGACATTGAATCTCTTCCTCGAGGATCTTTGAGATCGAGATAGGAATTAGAAGACTTTGTGCAAATTTACTTTTGGTCGAATGACATCTTCTCGTATTAGCATATCCCGTTGACTGCAACGTAAAGATCTTTTTGTCTCTTATTCTTCTTATTGACATCTTCCCTACTAATTTGTCCTTTTCCGCTTATCGAATCTAAATTAAGGAATCTCGAATTATCTCAAGAAAACCACCAAGTTTTTTCTTTTTATTTTCCCCTTTTTCTCTTTTTACTGTGCCCTTTGTCTAATGTTTGAAAGTCGCGTTAGTTTCATCAATAATTACTTCAAAGTTCTATCCATTTTGGAAAATCATTATTTTGGTTTCCTTTATCCAATGGTAAAATCTGATCTCTCGGAGTTAACTTCGAACGTATCAACGAACGTTATCCTACCATTTCTTCAACCCTTATCAATCCTCTTTCACTTTTTTTTTATTTTTTTTTTATTTTACGTTTCTTTGCTATCAACGTCACCTTCAAAGGTAGGACGCAACGAGGAAGTGGGTTAAGAAGTAGTAGTCGAAAATCGAGTTATACCTATCGAGGAGAGACGGAAGTAATGGAAGAGGAGTAGAAAGAGAAGAGGAAGAAGAATAAGAGAAGGGTTGCCATTGCTACCGGGGAAAGGAAGGTAGTAGCTTCACTGAAGAGTCGAGAAGGGTGGTTTGATTACAATCGGTTTGATGGCCTATCCTCGAACAGTAGGAGGTTCCGGTTGCCACATTGACACACACAGACACACACACACACATACTCCTACAGATATATAAATAGTGAGCTCATTCTGGTGAATTAGTTCAAAAACTCGTCATCCACTACTTCTTGGTCATCGTATCTCGAGGGGAAAATATCGAAGCTCTCGTTTGATAGATATCGTTGTTTTAAAAGAAATCGTTAAAATTTCATTCCTTTCTACGTCGACGTTGAACGACACATCGTCGAATTTTCATGACGTTTCTCTTTTACCCGTCGTTAAAAGTTGTTCGTTTGACGGCCATATCATATTTTTGCATATGCTGACTTTTTCACGTTCTTATTTACGAGCCTCGTTAATCAAACTTTTTCTTTGTTCGTTCATTTAATACGCGTGTCCTAGTAGCATTTCAATTAAATAAAAATACTAGGGTATTAGGTACGATTGAAAACAAGCGAATTTGTATTTGTGTTTTTGAAGAAAAGAATAAAGAAAAAAATGATTTAAATTGAATTAGGAAGAATTCCTGTAAGAGTTCACGAGAGCTTTTCATGTTTTTCGTATAAAGGAAAAGAATTCTTCGTGCTTTCGAGGAATTTTTCAAGAAAAGAACGATATGTGTTGAAGATCGTATGGTTGTCACACGGTAGCTCGTAGCAAAATCTGGTGAAAATTGTTAGCTGGTATTACTTTGGTAAAAAAAAAAAAAAAAAGAAGAAGAAAAAATGTCTATATGAGAAATCTTTAAAACGAATCGAATCGTTGATGACGATGTAAAGATAGGAAAAAAAGATAGAAAGAGAGAGAGAGCAAATATATAAAGAAAGAGAGCATCACAGCATATTACTGTCTACCGTACGCGTTCGACGAAGGGCTTTTCAATAAAGCTGGAGTAATGGAGCGTCATTTATTATTGCAGCTAGGCTTCTCTTTCCAATGCAGCAGTAGCAGCAGCAGCAGCAGGTCTTTATGTGTGCGTGTAAGTGTGTGGGTAAGAGAGATGAAGCTATATGAATTCTCCTATGTATTCGTGAGCTTGGTCGGCCGAGTTAACCCTCGCTAATACAGTTTTGTTGGAGCTGGACAGCACGATGATTCCGCTTGAGTGGCGAGTCTGGTACCACCGGTATTATTATAGTCATCGTTCACGTCGACAGACCCGGCGGGCAACGATGACGGACACGTAAACATAATTATTATCATTGTCGTCATCGCGATCGTGCGCGTCAACGATCACGGCTGATGCTGGCTCTCGCGAAGATCGTTAAAATTCTAATGGTATTATTCGTCTCCACTAAGTTTCGAGCGTACTCTCTATACGTAAAGTGCAGAAATAATAATAATAATAATAATAATAATAATAATAATAATAATAATAATAATAATAATAATAATGTATAGTTCTGGGACTACATTAATCATTTTTCTTCTTTTTCTTTTTTTTTTTTCTTTCAATCAATTATTTGCTACTCGTCATTATGTTTAAGTGTTGAGTAATTCATGAGTATTCAGATTTCAAATTAATTTATCTACCTATGTGTGTTGGGATATGTATAAGAAGAATAAAAGGTGTTACGTATAAATTTTAACACTACTTTTTTCTTTGTTCCTATTTTAAATTAGTTAGAGATAAATTGATAATGTAATATTATTAACTATTTCAATTGATATTATTTTTTTAAACAATTATTTGCGGTTTTTCGTTGTGTTTAAATGTTGAGTATTTCATGAGAATTCTCTTTTTTAAAATTAATTGATCGATATGTGGAATTGAATGCGAAGAATGATGCGTTGAATAAATTCAAGAGCTATTTTCTTTCTTTTTTTTTTCTTTACATTTAAATAGTAAGAGATAATCGATAATGAGCAAAATCATTAACCGTTCGAATTGAAAATATTTTAACTATTATTTACGGATTGTCGGTATGTTTAAATGTTAAATATTTCTCTCGTGAGAATTCTAATTTAAAATGAATGAAATCTATATGTAAGGTATATAAACGAAAAAAAAAAGAGTTATTACATAAATTCAGAAGGTATTTTTGTTCACATTTAAACACAGATTGAAATAATCGATAATATTAATAATTAGCCACAAAAAAAATTAATCAATTGATCTCAATTTATTTTTTTTTTTACAATACAAAGTGTAACAACCATCGATACGATAAATGTTAAACAACTTCTTTTTTTTTTTTCATTTCTCTCCCATGAAGCAGCAGTCGTTTAATCGACTGGAGGAGAGTTTTTCAGTTTCTTCGCTTATCGTTGTCGTAAGAGGTACTCTGTTCGAATGAGAGTTCTTTTTTTTTTTTTTCTTTTTGAAAGCGTAACGTTTCTAAAGAGGTATTCAAAGAAAAGAGAAAAGAATTTGTAGTATGTAAAGGAGAACGTTCCACGATTCGTAGTGGGAAGTACTCAATCGATCACGATAATTCGATCCGTTCAAGCTCAGAAATATGATTACTTTTTCGCCCAAGACGATTATAGACCATTTTTTCAGATAATCCGTCGGTCCTGCAATATCGAAGTGCTCTTCTCGAGAATTTTCTGGAAAGGGAATGTAAAAAAGGAAAAAAAAAACTAAGAAAAAAAAAAGGAAAGAAACCGAGTCGGTATTGGAAACTAGTTCGATATAGAGAAAAAGAAGAAGAAGAAGAAGAAGAAGAAGAAGAAGAAGAAGAAGAAGAAGAAGAAGAAGGAGGTGGAGAAGAAAGAAAAAAAAAATTAAACGGAAAGAGAAATCATCGATCGATCGTTGTTCTGTGACCGACTCTTTAATACCGCAATAATGTCGAATTATATTTCGAAGTTAGAAATATCATTGAGCAAAAGCTTGAAATATTAAAGAGCGAGCTTTTTCAAAGTGTTTGTTGTCGAAAAAAAAACTTGGGAAACGTTTCGTTCGGAATTATTCGCTTTTTCTTTCGCTTATTCGTCCGGTAAACGGTTCGATATTTCACTACGTGCCACTTTAAAGGACGGATTGCTTCCGGTAGAGAAGGATGAATGCGAGTGGACAGCGATTCGAGCCACGTGTCACGATCTTATCCTACGTACGTATGTATGTATATATATATATATATACAAGTATATATGTAAGTATATGGCTATGTAAAAGTGTAGAAAGGGAGAGATGAGAAAGGTATAGAAACCGATGGATATATAGATTAAAAAGAAAAAAAAAGGAAGAACGTGCTTTAAGAACTATTGAATAGTTCTATCGATAATGCCAGAAAGGAAAAGTCGATCGTAGATCAAGTCTTTCCTTAATTTCCCGGGACAATCGTTGATTTATAATGGCTGGTAGACAGAAAAATTCAGACACTGTTCGAATGTTCCTTGCATTTTCTTTCCTTTCTCTTTTTCTCATTCTTTTTTTATTACTATCGCGATAAAAACGTAGAAAAGTAAAAAGATAAGCAAAGTTTTTGAAAAGAAAATGGGGTGTGGGGGGACCAACCCTCGGCTGGGTTTAGATTTTAGAACTATGACCAATTGCTTTGATCAAGACCTTTATTAATTTACAGAATGGTGTAAATCTAGTGTTGTTAACACCATCGAGAATTTACATTCGTCGATCGTTTGGTTTCGTACTCGACAATAACAAGGATAACGATGAACAGATTGATGCTGATGTAGGACGTTGAAATAGAAGTGGGGGCTGGCGAGGAAAGGGGAGGTTATGGTAGGTGTGGTGGAACACACGTGGTACTCATAAACCTCGAAGAACCCTAGCTTAGGATTTCGCGGATCGGAAATATGGGTCACATCCCGGCCGACTCGAGCCGACCGTGAATCGCCCTTTCAACGATCTCCTCCGATTGGCCGACGGACGATTTCGTGGCGTAATCGATGAACGCCACGCAACGCCCTGCCCGTTATTGGCTCGGTCACGATAGGATCTTGCTAGCTTGGCCGGGCCTCGGTATGCACTTTAAATACACGTCGTCGTCGTAGTCGTCGTCGTCGTAGTCGTCGTAGTCGTCGTCCGATGGTGGAATGCTCGGGGAACGTTTCTTTCGATTTCCCTTTATCGAATCTACTAGCGAAACTTTTTCCATCTTCCGACAAAATTTCGTACCTTTTTTTTTCCTTTCTTTTTTCTGTTTTAACACGAGATATCCCTAAACCGTGAGCGATTTAATAGGAGAATTTATACTCCGCGTGATATTGGCCGATGATAACAACTCGCTGACGTTCCGTGCGAGAATCAACGCGGAAGGTCGAATCTTTTTTTTTCTATTTTTTTCTATTTTTGCTTTTTATATGTGTATACACGTATACCATTTTTTCTTTATTTTTATTTCTTTTTTTGTTATTTCACTCGATGTTGTCTTTTTGAATCTATTCGTTTTATTCGACGACTCGTCACATTGATAGTTTCGATGAAAATGTGTTCTACGTTGTTATGAAATGAATTTGATACAAAACAACCGCGACTTTTTTTACAATCTTTTTTTCATTCATCATGTTTTTATTTGCATTTTTCCCTTTTTTTTTTTTGTAAAATGATTTCTTTTTTTTTTTTTTGAAGTTGTACTAACGCGATGGTTAAAAAAAAGAACTTATGTTTGAAAGAGAAAGAAAATAAAAACTCGTTTACGCGTGGCTAGATGGTACGAAGAAAATTCTAAGGTCAGAAAATTTGGTAATACTTGGTTGCACACGTTCCACCTGAGTACTCGTTAAATCATACCCTTAGGAAAGACCAGTCAGAATTTTCGTGAGTGCCGATGGGCGAGTCGAGGAAAGTCAGGAAACCGTGAAAAGCATTTGTCCGCGTGAAAACACCTTCGAAGATATCCTAACAAGGGCCGGGCCTTCTGCCTTAGCACATTCTCCAGCCCTTAGGTTCTCACTCTCTCACTCTCTCTTTCTATCGTCTAGAAGTTCTCTTCTACTTGAACGAAGTAGTGGGGTCGCTGAAGTCAAGGGTTGTTCCGACAAAAAGGAAGAAAGGAGGACATCGAATTCTGCTTGGAGAATCGAGGAAATCAAGTCGATACGAGTCTGATTTAAACTCTAACTAAGCAATCACACGAAGTTGATCGAGTTGCGGCCAATCAACGGTTAATTCGTACATTTGTATTCACCGGTGATCTCTCTTATCTCTGTTGTTAGTAGTAGTAGTAGTAAGTAGTGATAGTGGTGGTGGTGCAACCCTCTTTTATACGACCGCCTTATCCTCCCTACTTCGTTTCGTGACAGAGCCACCGATGTCTGTCCTCCTCTCTTTTACCACTTACTCTGTCTAAATCCTATCTCACTTTTTCCTCTTTCTACTATTCTAAGTCTATCCTATTTTCTTTCTCTCTCTCTTTCATTTTCTCTCAGTCTTTATTTTTTTTTTCCTTTTATTTTCTTGAATCGGTCGGTCGGTCGGTAATAAACAGTTGATCCGCACTCTATTGGGATTTTAACCAGATTGACTCCCACCGGAACTCTTTCTCGATTGTTTCTAACGCGAACGCGCGATTTCCTATATACGATTCTCACCACGAATATTGCCGTTGCTCGTGGGAATAGATCGGCATTGAAACCGTTATCGAGAGGTAAAGCAACGAATTCGAGCGTTTCGTAACAACGTGGAAGGAGCGCGCGCGGTTTGGTTGATCTAAAAAAAAAAAAAAAAAGAAAGAAAAGGGTTGAAAGGAAAATGATGAAGGAAAAAGAAGGAAGGAATAAAAAAAAAAAAATAGGAAAGGAAAGGAAAGGAAAGAAAGATAAAAAGAGAAGAAAGGAAGAAGCGTCGAGGGATAAGGGGGAATAGAAAGAAAAAGAAAAAAGAAAGAAAGTCGCGGAGGTAGTTGGAAAGAAAAGTCATTAGCGATTGTGGCCTGAGTGCACTTTTCACCGTGCAACTTCTTTCTCGCCCTCCCCTTCCTCGTCCCTGTTGCACCAACTAACTCGCGCTTGCTTGCTTGCTTGCTCGCTCGCTTGCTTCCTCTTTCTATCTTTCTTGCACGAGGATTAAAATCGTTATCCTTTCGGGGAAGGCTTTAATGACGAGCCGGAAAAATATTTCATTACTGGTGATTATAAGCGACGTCCGATGGATACGATACGAACAAAACGAATTATGTATTATCATAGATCTTTTTAGAAAAAAAAATTGGAATTGTCGGCTCAATTTTGTTTCTTCTTCTTTTTTTTTTTACTTTTTCTTTTTTTTTTAATTGATTTATCACGTGTCGTTTTCCCTTCCGTTTATTTTAAGGAGTCATTCATTTTATTTGATTATATTTTTATTCGACAGAGAAATGTCACGTTGCACGTCGAGATTAACGAAGGCGTTACAGAGCGTCCCGATACAATGATCGATCTCTTAATTAATGAGGTTACAAATCAATTAGCGATCCACGCGTCGGGCTAATTAATTTCTTTGTTAGCGCACCGGCGATTCCTCGATAGTTGCGATACGATGCACGCACGCAAGCGCGTCGATTTCTCGCCAATCCACCCACCCCCTTTCACCCTTTCCTACCCGTCCCCTTCTCACCTACGGTTCTCGCAGTCCCGTTTGATCGTACTTGATGTGTGCATCTGTTATATCGCGAAACGTAGGGTTAGAGCCCATCAGCCTGCCGATACGTTCGTAACAATACTACAGAATCGAAAGTGTATTGTCGAGCGTATAATGGAAGCACTTTGCGACAAATTGGTTGTTCTGCTAGTGGGATATACACAGGCACAATGCTTTCTTTCTTTTCAAAAGACTACTACTGTTCAAACATTTTCAGATAACATTTAAAATTATTTTAAGGACAAGACAGACAAAAAAAAAACGATTAGATTATATATAATTATTAATGGTTGTAATTTGTATTTGATTAATGTTAGAATGAGATGGATTATTTTTATCATTCAATTTGTTTTTTGTTTGTGAAATAATCCAAATTTTCATTTGGAACATCTATTATTTTATCCATTATTATTTATCATCACGAAATCGCGACATCTTTTCCTTCCTCACGATCTACGGATATACATTTGTCAAAGGATTGACGATATCGTTATTGTAGTAGAGAAAATTGGACGAAATTGGTTTTAACCTGTTATCGAATTCGTTGGCGAGTGGTTATAAAAATATAGTTGCTTGAGAGTCTCCAGTTGTGGACAAGCTTAAAGCAAATATTTATGCTCTACTAGAAAAGTCGACGTTAATCGTATGATTTATGGCAATTCTCTAAACTAAAGTCGAATATGCCTTGAATTTAGATGTGAAATCTTCTTTGTTATCCTCTTTCTGAAAAGTAACTATCCTTTTAATCTGTTCACGGGTCTGCATAATTACGTTTCTACTAATTACATATTTTCTATGAAAAGTTAATTTAATTAACTTTAAAACAATTAACTTCTCTTCTCTTTTTCTCTTGCATGACAAACAAAGCCGCGAAAAAGTTTCATTTCTTGAATATCTTTATTGATTCACCTAGAAAAAAAATATGATAAATAATAAATGTATTTTTAATTTAAACGACATTCGCTTAATATTTATTTTTATATTATGAAATATTATTTTTATCTTGTCTTCAAAATAATAATTTTATAAATAGTCATTGGAAAAAAAAGAAAATTGATGAATGCTTCGCGATTCACAAAAGAAGAGAGAGAGTGTGTGTGAGAGAGAGAGAGAGAGAGAGAGAGAGAGAGTAAAAAAAAGAAAAATAAAGATAGGGAATATCTCTCAACGTGATTTAATCGTACGAAGAATAGTTTTTATCCAACCTGTCGGTAGGGCGACGTCACGAAACAAGCTCGTTGTTTCCAACGATACCACCCCACGTTTATCGCTCTTCCGAGCTCATAGCTCGTCGACAGTTTCGAAACAAAGGGAAGATGAAGAGTCGGTACGCGTCCTACCGAGAGAGAGTTTTAGCCAATAGTTTTTATTTCGTCAGCTTTGTGAGTGTTGAAAGAGGAAGTGGGATAGAAAAATAAAAAAAACCAGAGAAAGAGAGAAAGAAAGTGAGAGAAACACACACACACACACACACAGAGTATGTGAGAGAACACATACATTTCTATATGTCTAAGTCTATCTGGGTATATGTGTGCGCGCGCGTGTGTGTGTGTGTGTGTGTGCGTATACACGTTAACCAAACGCTATAGGTGATATCGATAGGGCGCTCACGCGGGCTCAACTGTAAATCGTCGTGATTTAGGGGATGAACGACATATTGGGCAATGCATGGAGCTTGAAGTAGAGGGTAAGGCTGGGGGGTATAGGGAACGTCGCGTATGGTATTGCAACGGCGTACCTGCAGCGACGCGATGCATGATGCATCGTCCCTAGACGAACGTAGATACGTCTCGCGTCCGATTTGTCCATCGAACTTTAGGGGGAAGAATAGTAGGAGGGTTGGATGCCTTTTTCTACCAGCCGATCAACCACTGTCTCTCTTTCTTTCCGTTTATCGATAATTTTAATCACGATCATGACGTTCTAACTCTTTTAAATCGAAATATTTCTCAGATAAAAGGTATACATTCGTAGAATTTTATTAGAGTTTTGATTTTAAGCAAATCTTGTTAACGATCTTTGTCTCTCTATCTCTCTCTTAGAGTTTTAATTTTATTCCTTTCTATCCTTGCTAAAGGGTTGCCTCATGTACATTGAATCAGCTTAATTAAATGGTCTCTAGGTAGAGCATGATTCCCCACCTTGCCAACGATCGACGACATTTGTGCGTTCGCTTGGCTCTATGTATATATATATATATATATATATA
>NW_015148987.1:874022-899539 GCF_001465965.1 Polistes dominula | reverse complement strand
GTGTGTGTGTGTGTGTATGTGTGAGAGAGAGAGAGAGAGAGAGAGAGAGAGAGAGAGAGAGAACAAAACTTTCGTCTGAACGGCTGAGCGGTTAAACGGGGTACATATTTACGTCGCGGTGTAATAGAGGAAGTTCCGGAGGAAAGCTGACGAGCCTCGGATCTACTCTGCTTTTCACCAAGGACCCAAGCGGATTTTGCGATTATGATCGACTGAGAGATATTACGAAACTGGAGAAAATACAAAAGAGAAAGAAATAGAGAGAGAAAGAGAGAGAGAGAGAGAGAAAGTAAATGTTACTTTTGATAGAAGATTGTTTCCTTTCTTTTTCTTCTTTTTTTCTCTTATTTTTCGGACTTGTTAAAACAGTCTTCTTTTTCCCTCACGATTCCAAGCACATTCGGACGATTTGAGGTTTTTTTTTCCTCTCTCTCTGTCTATCTACAAAGTTAGATTCGTAAAAGAAAGAGAAAATATATGAGGGTCGAATAGTAAGCCAATGATTAAAGGTTATATTACTCTGTGGTAATATTTGTTTTTTTTTCTCTCCACGTTTCCTAATTGGATCCCCGAGTGGATCGCTCGTTTACTAGCCAGTAACGCTCGATACGATATCTTCTTCAGTTGGTACCAGCTGAACCCTTCCTAGGGGAAATTCACTAGATTTCTCGCGAATAATACTCGTCGATTCGTCTCGGCGACGTCGACGGTGGGAGGACCTAGAGAAGATTGAGAACGTTACGTTGGTTAATGCGAGGTGACATTGATGGAACGACGAGGACGTTAGGATGTACGAAAAATTAATCTTATCTCGGATCATTGGTCCTAGGATCGGGCGGCGATTACATGGCAAATGTTTGCTCGCGGTCTGAACGCCGTTGAGAGTATCGACCAGCTTCTTCGAGTAGCAAAGCATCTATCTATCTATCTATCTATCTATCTATCTATCTCGCTCTCTCTTCTCCTTCTTTATCTCCACTTTCACATCCTCATTTTCCTCTTCCTCTTCTTCCTCCTCCTCCTCCTCCTCCTCATTTATCCCTCTATCCCACGTTTTCTTCTGTTATTCTCAATTGGGTCTAGCTTTTCTATCGGACGAGATTTCGGTCTTCGTGAAAGAGAAACTAAGGATAGGAGAATAAGAAGAGATGGAATAGGTCGAAAACGGTGAGAGAAAAGGGCAAGAGGAAATGATCTTTTTTACGATTATCCAAGAGAAGATGGAGATTACTAGGGTACTCACTGGAGAAGAGCAGTGCATTGCTTTTGCTATACTTTTATTTTCTTTTCTTTCTCATCTTTTTCTCTTTTCTTTATTCTTTATAGAGGACAATATGAAAAACGTCTAGAGAAAAATAACGGGGTAACTTCTACTACTCGGGGGGTAGTAAAAATGGCGACTCTGTTACGCCGTATAATCCGAGCAAGAGAGCTTTCGAAAAGATAAACGGGTAAAGAAGAGAAAGAGAGATTTTCGTAATAGTCATGGAAAATACAGCGCGTGAATATTTCGAAGAAACAAAAAAAAAAAAAAAGAGAAAAAACTTCTCACTTTCTTTGAATTTTGATGCCATCGAATGATAACATTATTTTTTTTGCTTAAGAAAACAAATAGTTCCGTTTTTTTTTTTTTTTTTTTACTTTTCTTTAAAACCATCCCTGATATCCTTTTCTTCTCTTGTGTTACGAGGTTCAGTTGAGTCATGGTTATCGATTCGGTTAGGTTCGCGTGACGTGCGTTATTTCTTCGAAACTAACGACGGACGCATTAATGCGTAGCACGATGCAACGAGCCACGATAGGTATTCGCTCGTGCACGAGACCGAGTCAAAGAAAGCCGCTTCGACGTGGCAGGTTTGATTCGAAAAGATCGAGTTTGATATTCCGCTTGCCTGCTCGCTCTTGGGATCGGTTGGACGTGACGTATTTTTGGTTGACGGCTAGTTTGCGCAGAAACGGTGTGCTTTTTCGAGAGACCGAAAGAGAAACAGAGAAAGAGAGAAAGTCGATGGTATCCGTGAGCGATGTAGGTTGAAAAATAGAGCAATAGAAAGAGAGAAGAGATAGGAAGTGAGATAGAAAGTGAAAGAGAGAGAGAGAAAGAGAGAGAGAGAGAGAGAGAGAAATGTGGACGGTGGCCTGCCATCTCCGGAGGGATACAAATTCATGTCGATGCAGCACAAAGTTGTGTCCACCACTTCTCAACCTATTCATCCCCTACATTCCCCTCTATTTTCCACCCTCTTTTCAAACCCTCTTTTTCTTTCCTTCTAACCCGCGTCCCTTCTTTCTCTTTTTTTAGTTCTTTCTTTCTCTCTTTCTCTTACCACTTTACCGAGCACACCCCTTCGACATTGGTTCGGGCGTTCCTATCGATCTAGTCAGGCTAAAAACTCGTGGAAACCACCGTCGGCAGCTTTTGCGGCCACCGCTTAGCGGGATGTCGTGTGGATGCATCAACGTTTAGGAGAAAGATAGATAAAGAGAAAGAGAGAGAGAGAGAGAGAGAGAGAGAGAGAGAGAGAGACATTGGAAAGATCTTCTTTTTACTTGAGAATGCCAAAGGCTGCTTTAAGCAGCACGCCGAATAGAAGGAGAAAAAAGATGAGAGAGTGAGAGAGAAAGAGGGTTGAAGAGACTGGGAAATCGAGTTTTACAAAAGAAAGAAAATACGGATCTTTTCCTTGTGGTAACGGCCGATTCGGATGAAGAGAGATAGATAGGGCCGCTTTAATCGTCCACGTGGGAGGACTTTTATTTCGTTGAAAAATATCGCTATGAGAATTTTCAAAGCTAATCATAAGAATTCGTATAATCAAGATCGGCTTGAAAATAATATGAAAAAGAGTGATGAAAAAAAAGAAAACAAGAAAAAGGTAAAACTCGTCGTTAGGTAAAAATGCAAAACGATATGAATCTAAAGAGAGAAAGAAAAGGAAAAGAAAGATAATGAATGAAAAGAACAATTTTCGATTGCTAGTGAAAAGATAATATTATAAACTAAGGAATATGGAAAATCCGATAGTCTATAGAGCATGCATTTAGATAGTAAGTACTAGTTTCTTTTTTTTCCCCTCTTTGTTTCTTTATTTCTTTCTCTCTATTCTTTTATTTTTATTTTTTACGACGCTATACCATTAAAAAGCAAAGAATCTTAGGACGGGGAGATGCAGGTCGTTCGCATAATATCTCGAAGGAAGATACGAAAGAACGGGTTGGACGAGAACGGTCATTTCAGAGAGAGAGAGAGAGAGAGAGAGAGAGAGCTTAGAAGCGGAACGTTATCATAGTCAAATATAAATAGGGCGTTTTTTTGTGAAAGAATGGACCTAGGCTATTACGAAATTTTTTACCGGTTACCCTTTGTGAACATTAAGTGCTATGAGACACAACACTGTAGACATAGAAAAAAAAAAAAGGAGAAAGGAAACATTGGGTTGCATTAGGATTCTTGTCCTATCAGCTTGTTATCCTTTTTATACGTGTTCTTTGTACATCTATCTATCTATCTATCTATCTAATTTATCCATCTTTCTCTGTTCTCTGCTTGATATGTTTTCATTCTTTTGGAGAAAATTCTAACACGTAGTAATTCGTGTGATTAATTGCTCATTATGTTAATATCCCAGCTAGCAAACCTTCACGATAAAAAGATAGCCCTTTCATCACTTTCACGTACCTTCTTGCATCCTTACCAAAACATTCCAGAGTATGAAAGGGAGAAAGAGAAAAGGGAGGAGAATGGGAGAGAAGCTGCAATTAATCCATCGTTATTAATTACACTCTACGATAGCGATTTATAGGCGAAAGTTCTATCGAATTTCTCATCGGAATCGGAACGTGTTTTCATCCAGGCCGCAATTAACCGAATAATTTTTCGAAAGGTTGCTTCTTCTTCTTCTCCTTCTTCTTCTTCCGTGTGTCGACACCGATTGAACACAGGGGGGAAAGAGAAAGAGAGAAACGAATAGGCATCGTTATAAGGTCTCTCGTAAAAGCCACGCTGCCTATACCCACGGATCAATATTTTCCAGATCCGAATTACGCGCGGTCGGAGATAGCACACCCATAATTAAACCGAATATTTCGTTTGGTCTCGAATGCCACCGAGCGTACTAGTAACGCAAGCGGAGTGCTTTCATTAAATCCCGGCTCTCTCATCGCCGAACTGTTGGTATCTCTCTCTCACTCTCTCTCTCTCTCTCTCTCTTTCTGTCTCTTTTGGCTTCCTCTATTCTTTATTCTTCGTTCTCATTTCCCATCATCAAGTTGCATTCGAAAATGACGAAAAATATTTTTTTTCCATTCGTTCGTAACGACGATGTAGGATTCATTTTAGAAAAATCCCTGGAGGAATATTAAATATTCGAAGGAAGAGAAAGATAGAATGTAAGAATTTTGCTTCATATTCTGATAAAAGGAGGAAGACATTATGAAGAGAGAAAGAGAGAGAGAGAGAGAGAAACCAGGGAGTGTTACCTTCTATCGAAAGGGGGTCAATGCACATGCAACTAAAGTTTGTCGAATAGCGAAAAGTTATGTGAAAAATTGGCTGTCGATTTGCTGATTGACGGGAGAGATGGTCGAGCATGGCCGAATTGCGCCTTCGTTCACAGAAGATACGATGAATGTGCGGGTTACTGTTGGTGGTGAGAAGGGAACGGGGGGCTAAGTTACGGTGAGAAACGAAGAAGAAGACGAGGAAGAAGCGGTTTAGGAGTCGTGGGAGGAGCATCTTCGGTAAAAGAGAGAAAGAAAAAGAGAGAAAGAGAGGGAGGGAGAAAGAGACCAGTCGCGGCCAAGAGTGCACATTCAGCAGCTTTACTCGATCGCCTTCGGAATATAAATTTGCAACATTATCGCCTTCTAGAGAGAGTGTTCCAGTACTCTTTTCCTCGTTCTTTCTCTCATCGGCACGGCTTTCCCGAGACACGTGGAGTACCCATAAAGGGCATACTTCGATCGCCCATCAAATGGATTTCGAATTTCTTTTCCGAGCTCGAGGCCGACTCGCTTTCGAATCTCCGATAACTCGATTACCGATTTATTCATCGTTCGGAAATCATCGGTGCTCTTAACCGAGACGCTTCGAATTCAACGAGATATTTACATCACTTTTACCCTCCTCGATCGTCCCTAAGACGACGTACCCATCTGAAAAGACTCCTATCTATTTCTCTCTCTTTCTCTATCTATCTATTATATATATATCTCCCTCTATCTATCTATCTCTATCTCTATTTCGCTTGGAGCACATCCAGACGCAAGGATTTTAGAAAATCGATGATGTGCCTTAGAAAATTCCTGAATGTCTTACCTGAATATCTAAAGAGAGAAAGAGAGGGTTGAAAGGTCTTCCTCTTTTAAAGAGCAACCCGTGAAAGTTGGTGCCATCAAAAATATTTTCCTATCCTCGATTTGTGTTGGTAAAAATTTATATCGACGTTTTTCGATACATCTGGAGAAGTTTACCGACGTAACCGGTATGGTTAGATTGTTAATAATAACTAAAAAAAATTGTTACGGTCGTTGTCGTCATCGTCGTCGTCGTCGTCGTCGTCGTCGTCGTCGTCGTAGCCGTCGAGGTGACACGTAGCTGCAGGGTATTACTAACTACCGTAAGCTCGAGATTAAAGTTTGCGCAACATCGATGTTGTTATGAGTCCCAGGGGTATATTTTGTACGGCAGCTTGCGCTAACAATGCCTGAAACATAAGCCGTGCTGTATAATCGTAACGCGGATTTGTATCGATCCCGGCCGACTTTTTAATTAACCGTACAGGAATAATCCTATTCCATGGCTCTGGTTTCTTTTTGTTCTGCTATGGAAGACGGTAATACCAATGGTATCGCTTATCTTTCCCTCTTCCTCCCACCTCTTCCTTTTTCACCCCAACCTATTTTTTTTCCCCTGTACTTTACTTGTAAAATATTTATTTTACTACTTTGTATAATACTTTTGTTTTTTTTTTCACGATTCGAGATAAGAACAAATTGTTATTTCATTCTTTTGTGCGTATCATTGTAGACTTAAGTTAATTTTCAAATGACATATATCAAAATAATTCTTTTGATCAAGAGAACAACAATACAGCTTCTGTCATATTATTGAAAATTAGATCGTACCAAAATTTGACAGAAATGACATACGAAATCGTTCGATAGTTTTAGTCTCTCGCCTAACCTTTCAATCCTTGGCATGATAAATCTATTTTATTTTCTTTCCTCTCTCTCTCTCTCTCTCTCTCTCTCTCTCTTTCCTTCTGTCTTCCTATAGTTGGAAAAGAGGACCGTAAAGAAGTCTCGCTATTTTTCGAGGGCGCTGAAAGTCCGTGTTCTCGCGCGATAACAGAGCGTGGGTTGTGGAAGCTTTTACAAGGTTGGTCTGTAATACGTAGTTCAGATCAGGCTCCCTTTTCTTCTAACGGAGTTCCGATAACTGGAGCGATCAGAAAAGTTTGCGTAACGGGAGATGGTGGATCGTCGATAAGAGAAGGGTGAAATTGAAGACAGAAAGGATCGAAAGAGGGGTAAAAAGATGGGTAAGCTGTCATGTTGGAGGGAAGGGGGGAGGGATGACTTCTTTGAGACATGACTGATCGCTTGCATTGATCAGCAACTAGCATGTAAGGTTAGTCAAACTGACTCATTCCTTTTTTTTTTTTATCTTTATTTATATTCACTTACATTATTTCGTAAATTTACGCAAATATTATATTGTATAAATGTATAAAAGAAAAAAAAAATTGTATATTTATTTAGAAAAATTCGTTGAATGTAGTTTTCTTAACTAACGAATCAGAGTTAGAGAAACACACGATAGATGTTAAGATTCTTGTTTGGACATTACAATTAACTAATGGACTGACGCGGGTGCCTGCTGAACTTAGGCAAAGTTATCTGCTTGAAACTACTCAAAGAACTTTGCGTCTTGGGATCCATTTTAGAAATAGTGCTTTCTCGTTATCGGTCATCCTATAAATTTTCTCTTTATACATATATTTGTTATGTATATATATTTCTCTAGTTTCGAATTTTGATAGAGTCCATTGCATCGCTCTGATCGTTCCAAGTTTGTAAGAAATAATAACAATAATAATATTAATTAAAAACGATGTATAAAGTTAAAATTATCATTGGAAGAAGCGATCAGCCACATTGAATTTTTCATGGAACGATCTACCACCTATCTACCTACATACCAACCCTACCCAACATCTAAGGCTGTCACTTTACCGATGACAAAGCGATAGATTTCAAGACGAAGATTTCCAAGCTCCATGGATTCTCGGTTCTTGTGAGAAAAGAGAAGAGAATGAAGAGTAAGGGTGAAACTTGCGGAGTGGGGTGGGGAGAGTGGTGGAAGGGGGAGAAGGGTAGTTGAAAAAAGTTGATGAGTGATTTATAATAGGAAGAATAATGGAAAGTGGGTTGGCCAGAGAACGATGCTGAAAGGAGGGTGAGTGAGGGTCGAAAGGAGGGTGAGTGAGGGTCGAAAGGAGGGTGAGAGAGGGAAGCCGCGTCGACGGCTCGTTTATTAGTGGAGCACGCTTTCTCCCTCCCTCTCCCACTCCCCCTCTATCTCCCTCACCCACTCCCTTTTCTCTCTCTCTCTCTCTCTCTTTCTTTCTCTATACTTTACTACTGCCGTGGCTGGATGCTAGGTCCACGGCCCAACAGAGTTGTAATTAATTACCAAAGTAATTATCTGATGATTTAGGAACCAACCCTCTCCTTTACCCTCCCTCGTGTCTCCACTTTCAACTCTCGCACCTCCAGATTAACACGCCAAAACTCAAACGAATTACTATTATCCATATTCGAAAACTAACCACCGGCGGCAGTAAGGCGCGAGTTTGGAGACCATGGGAGGAGTCAAAAGGATCGAAAGGAATAATTTTTGGTGAGATCGAGACAGAGAGAGAGAGAGAGAGAGAGAGAGAGAGAGAGAGAGACGACGACGAATAGAAACACGATGAGTTCTGAAAATTGTTCATTTTGTTTGTGCGAACAACCGTTCTCATTTGGCAAACAGGACGGTATTACATTACACAATGTACTTTCTTCTTCTACTTCTAATTCTTGCTATTATTATTATTATTGTTATTATTATTTCATTAATCGATAGATCGATCAATCGATCCGCTCGTCTTTCTATTTCTCTTTCAAATTCTTTCTCTTAGTTTACAGACGAGGAATATTTGTTCTTTTTTTTTTCAACCACAAATTATTTTCAATATTATTTTGAATATAATCAATTCATTCGAAAATAATTATTCAATTACATATTAATGTTTATTAGCAAATGTTGTATAATATGATAGGTATCGCTTCATATTTCATCGATAATTACAGTTTGCATTTATCAATGAAAAACGTTTTAAACCCCAATATTTCTTGTATTTAGATATGTATTTATATTCATGTACGAATAAACAGCTTAATTGCAAGGATTTCAAATATTAAAATACCGGAACGTATCTATTCTAAAAAAAAAAATAAGTAAAAAAATAAAAAAGAAAGGAAAGAGGAAAAAAAAGATTGATTTCGACGTAAATCAAATGTTCGGAAAAGGAATCCTGGTAGGTGGTAGTGGAAGGGTTGCTCGTTAATTAAACGCATATCAGAAGGCACTTATCGATTAGAACGCTGGCATGGCGACTAATTATATGGCGAACGCAATGTACATTTACGCAGAAGCGAAGTGCCGTGCTGTGTCGTGCCGATCCGTTGGATATCTATAATTGGGTACCGTGTCGTGGTCTTGTACAGCATCGAACGTCGTTCCTGTCTCCTCCGCGTGTATATCCGCCGTTACAGCACCATTATGAAATCCACGAGTGTGGTATAAGCATAGATGTAGATTGGGGAAGGGTTTAATTTGGAAGCCGAGGGTGGTAGTAACGTCTGGATCGATGTTGGTAAACAGACCAGGAGGAGGACGAGGGAGGGATCATCGTTTGGTGATAGTGCCCTTTTACTTTAGGGATGATTATATTTTCTATTGATACTTACTACGTGAAATCCATTTGTATCTGTCATTCTTTATTCTTTCCCATTCCCTTTTACTCTTTTACTCATTCTTCTTCTTCTTCCTCCTCCATCTTACTCTTATATACTTTTACGAAGAATCACCAACAATCCCAATCTCGAAAAAGATCCATCTATTCTCAAGGAAAGAGTATTTACTCGATCTATTTAGAACCGTAGAGTCCAAAAAGTATCAATATTCCTATCGAGCTCGCAACTTCATCGCCACGACACTGATCTTCTTTTCACATGATCGCTCTCTGCGACCCGAAAAACTTGTAACGAACGTGCCGTCGTGAAATTTTATCGAAATCGATCGATAGAAAATGTACCTACGATCAAACTTGAAGAAACGAGATGATTCGTCGAAACTTTCAAATGACATCTCTTCAAAAAGAATCCTCTACATTTCTAATCGCAAACTGTAGAGACAGTTTCACCGAAATCGGACAAGATCCTTGTCTGTTTGGGCTAATGGAGAGGAATCAAATAGTAAGGACAAAAAAAAAGTTTGCGAGAGAGAGAGAGAGAGAGAGAGAGAGATAAAAAGAAGGAAAAAACAGAAGAAAAAAATATAGAAAGGAAGGAAGGAAGAAAGGAGAAAGAGATGAAAGAAGAGACTCGTTCGTCTCGGTAATTCGTGTAATTTCGAGTTTGAATAATCCGCTCGATGGTTTGAGAGGTACTCGAGAATCGCATTTCATTCGCACCGACCAGGAACGGCAACGAGTCGCGCGATTTTCGACTTTCCTTTCACCTGCGGCGTGAATTCTCTGTTTCTTTCTTTCATTCTTTTCCTCTCTCTCACTCTTTCTATCTTTCTCCTTTTCCCTTTATTTCTCAGCTCTCGAAGCACCCTTTTCTTCCTTCCGGCTTCGTCGTTAATGAGCGAGCCGAAGATCCAGTTTCTCTCTTTCTCTTTCTTTCATTCTTTCTTTCTATTTTTTCTCTCTTTATCTTTCTCTCTTATGCTAGCAGAGTTTGAGGTCATTAGCGGCAAGGACGGCTCCGATGGTGGAAGGGACGGGGTCGGGAATCAGGCGAGCTTATGTCGTTTTCCATTAATCGCGGCGCTAGAGCGAATGAGAGAAATAAAGTGAAAGAGAGAGAGAGAGAGAGAGAGAGAGAGAGAGAGAGAGAGAAAAGGATAGTCGGTGGTCCGTATCCACCACCAGGCACACCTGCCAACTTAACCAACGAGGGGCTCGGTGACAAACTGCACCGCGTGGAACTTTCCACTGAACACCGACGGCTGTTACTAGCAGAGAGGAAGCCGAGAGATAGGAATTCAGAGAGGGAAAGCGTATCCGAGCTATGCTGAGAGAAAGAGAGAGACACGGTAAAGAGAAAAGAGATGGGAATGTTGTGAGAAGGATAAAGAGAGAAAGAGAGAAAGAGAGAATGAGAAAGAAAGAGAGAGAGAGAGAGAGAGAAACAGACTCACCGCTGAATGAAATTTAAAGTAAATAATGCAAGTTTAAACGTTTTCGCCATTGGTTCTGTCAGCGAGTATAACCCATTCGTATCTTCTATCTCTCTTTTTCTCTCTATTTCACTCTTTCTCTCTTTTGCAAAGTTACCCCTTCTCCCTCGGCACGAAGCCATCACCCGCGGAGAGTATTTACAGCCTCGAAGTGGTCTGTCGCTTTCACGTCGCGCCGGTGCCGGGCGCCAAGCCCATTAAAGAAATCGATTCCCCTTGCTTTTTACGCACGTATCGTCCGTCGAATTTGCCTTCGACGTGCCTTCGCTATCGAACTTCCCTTTTCCTAGTCCTTCCAGACTCTCTCTCTCTCTCTCTCTCTCTCTTTCTACTAGAGAAATCTATTCAGTATCCTCGCTTGGTAGGCACGTTTCAACAATTTCAGAATATTCCTAAGGCTTAAATTTGTGCGAATGACTTGGAAATAGAAATGCAAACAGACGAGAGAGAAAGAGATAGAAATAGAAAGGATAGGAAATAAAGAAAGTAGAATAACGAATAGCATCGAACGTAGAAGAGAAGCTATGCCACCGAATGGTGGAAAGATTCAGTTGGTGGGGTGGTTTGATAACTATGCGAATCTTGCGTACCTATCTAACTATACACGTACAACATCATATCTATGTATGTATGCATGTATGTCTGTATGTATGTATGTATGTATATTCGTGCGGTTGGCCCGTATTCTTCTATATAAAACATTCAAAAGGCTGTTTTTATTTCGGTGCGATTCAATGCATTCTATAGTGAAGGTTCGTTTTCCTGGTCGGCTGACGATGTGTTCTTCCGCTCTTCTTCTTCATCTACTTTCGAGCGGTGCATCAACACCCCCTCTTCTGCCAAGCCCCTTTAACTTCGTTTCCCTTTTGCAAAACTATAGGCTACACCAGCAGCAGTAGCCTTAGCAGTGGTAGCAGCAATGGTAGGAGCCGTCGACGTGCACCATCAACCAACATCTCTCCCTATCCAACTTTCCAACCCTTCCCTACTTTTCACCTTTAGGCCGGTCAAGCGCGTTTCCTGGCTGCATTTCAAATTGATGGATTTACTCGGAAGGAAAAAAGAAATGGTAGGTAGATGGAGAAAAGGGTGGATGTTCGCGTCAGTGTGCATGAATGCTTCTATATGTGACAAAGAACAAGAGAAAGAGAAAGATAGAGAGAGTTGTAGCAAGTTTGAACAGAAAAAGGGTAGCTATATCTCCTCCCGTTACTTCGCGCGAAAGGCTCCGAGCGCTAATCCACATGCGCGTTTATTTAAATAGTTTTGTATAATTTTCGAGTTCTCTCTCTCTCTTTCTCTCTCTTTCTCTTTGCTTTGGTCCAGTGGTGGTACTATCCAGCAATCCCTGCGTTGTAGTTTAAATATAAATCTCTGTATATATATATATATATATGTACGTATATCGAGTTAAGCGCGACGAGCGATTCTCGATGGACGAACTTTTGACATGTTCCGCTTTCAAGTAGAAATTTCTCTCCTCGTGGCCCGAGGCCACGTGTAACCACGGGAAATTGGAATGCTCGCTTTCGAGACGTTTTGATAAATAACTGACGTGTGAGCCTGGATTGCGTGGTACGTTTTTGAACGAACTAGAGTGACAGAGAAAGACAGACAGAAAGGGAGAATGAAAAAAAAAAGAATGAGAGAGAGAGAGAGAACAATTTGTGATCGAAGCGGTCACAACGCTCGGACTATAAAATGTATACGAGGTAAATATTATACGTGATGTGTGGACGATGTTTAAAAACGACCGAGAGATCACGAATAGAAAATATTTTTAAATCGAGGAGGTTTTATTTCGCTGTTGAACGTGTCGGACGAGCAATATGTCGCTTTGTTCTCTTTCCCAGTAATTATCACGTTCAAATGTAATTAAGTATCGACGCTGATGATGCTACTTTTTTTTTTTTACCCTCTTTCAATTCTTTTCTCTACGAGATTCCATGTCGAATAATTCAAGAGAAATAGACTTCTCTATGACTCAGACTCGTTGAAATTGTAATGATGTAGAAAGAGAGAGAGAGAGAGAGAGGGGGAAGAAGATAAAAAACACATACAGCAACTTCTATCTTTATCTGTCTCATTTTCTTTCTTTCTCTCTTGTACAACTAACGAATAATTAAGTCTATGAATGTAGGCACAGTACATTTTAACAGCTCTCCGATTAAACGCAAACGCATTATTGCTCAGGGAAAGGGAAATTTTCACTAGTCGATCTCTAACACCAATAGAATGTGTTCCTTTGTTTAATTAATATTTGATCTGAGAGAATCTTTAAGGAAGTAGTCAAATTAGGTATATATATATATATATATATATATATATATACATAGATAGATAGTAAGACGAAGTAAATGAAGATGAAGTATTCGGTTCGGTGGAATAATTCGCGCTTCGATAAGCCTTTCCGATTGGCTTACGAAAACGATAACGTTAGAGAAAGCTATTTGTTCGGAGTTATATTACATTCTCGGTTATACGTCGGTACTTATTACATGCAATTTCGTTAGCGATCTCCTACCCTACGTGCTTTCAACGTTTATTATCTTAGAAATTTCACCGAACGACGACGCTCAGGTCCTCGTAAAAAAGGCGTCGTTTGTTGAAAGCGTCAAACGTTGAATTTAACGTAGTTATGTATGTACCTATATACGTACATACATATGTATATATATATATAACGATATGTATATCTACATATGCACGCCTTGGAAAATGAAGTCTAAAATATGAAAAATCACGAGGCAAGATGAAATGCGATGGGAGGGAACGAGCTACAACGAAATTTCAATATTAGATCTGATCAAAATCTTACTCTTACCATTTCAGAATCAATTTCTATAGATTCTAATACTTACACGCATAACTGATGTAAGATACATAATATAACTTATCGTAGAGAGAGCTTATGTTAACAAAATTATCTTTTTTTTTTTTTCTTTTCCTCTCTCGCTGCTGTTTGAGATCGCGATACTTTTTATAGTTGCCGGATATTTCATTGGATTTAACGATCTAGGAAAAATTCACGCCCCTGAGAAAATTGTTAAACGTCCGGCCACACACTGGCTATTCCGTTTGAAATTGCCGAGCAAAATAGGAACGTCAGTTAAGAAAGATTTTATGGCCTGTCAGCCGGCGACTTTTAGGAACGGAACGGAACGTTCGATGTCCTTTGTTCGTCGTCCTGGGATCGGGCTTAGAAGGAAGAAGGCTGTCGAGGATGGTGACGATCGGTGTGGTAGTAGAGGTAGAGGCAGAATTAGAGGTGGAGGTAGTGGTAGTTATGGAGGTGGTGATGGTAGTGGTGGAGATGTAGGCAGAGACTACAGTAGTAGTGGAAGGGATTGTGAGGGTGGTATATATAACGTAAAATCGCTCGTTCAGTGCCGAACAAAGCGATCCATCGCTCAACCCTCTCCTCCCACCTTCGTGAGGGTTAATAATGGAATTATGAATCGCGTCGCGGCTAAACTTAATGCGATTTCCCTGTAAACCCAGCGTAAGCGTCCTGGGCCGATCAATGCGCCCGTTATGACTCGGATATATCTTCAGAGGCTTCCATCGTTTCGCGAGACGCAAACCACGCGGATTCGTTCCTTCGAACGAATAAACGAACGAAAGAACGAACGAACGATCGTCGCCGTGTATAAATTAAGGTCACGCTAAAAAAGTATGTGGCATGCATTAAAATGTAGATCGATACTTTCCCGACCTCTTTGTCTTCCTTTTTCATTTTTTCTTTTCTTTTTTTTTTTTTTTTTACCCTCTTTCTCTTTTTCTCATTTTCCTTCAGTCATTGCATTTTTATGTTTGTACATCGACGGCGTATACTCACGCACTACCTATTCTTTTATTTTCTTTTCTTTTTCTATTTTACCTGTAAACGAGACGTTCAAAATATCGGGGCTATCGATTTAACCGAATAGTATCATTTCTACGATTCTATTATATATTTAAACGTTTATATATATGTGTGTACGATAAAAATCTTATCATTTCTTTACTTAGTTATTTATATTATCTTTCTTTTATTTTATTCTTTTTTTTTTTTTTTTTAATTCCTCCGTTATTTAAGAAAGATTTTATAAATTCTTGCATAATTATTTAACCTTTTACCTAAAATATCCTACAGTCGATATTTATCGATTGACTTATACGATATTAAATATGTAATATTGATATTTACTAAATTTCTATTTATTGAATAAATTTAATTATTAAATGTAGGATTGAACAAATAATCGATATAATTCTATTAATAATGGTTAAGCAGATTTAAGTTTTTGGAAAAAAATTTAAGACGACGTAACGTGTAAAGAGGATAGAGGTGAAGTGATATGAACTGGTCGTTATAATGTAATTGCGTTTCGTTAATAAACCGACCAAGAATACGAAAAAGTAAAAGAGAGTAAGAGATAGAGAGAGAGAGAGAGAGAGAGAGAGAAAGAGAGAGAGAAAGAAAAGGAAGAGGTACGAGTAACGCCAGACGAGTATTTTACTCGGCCATTAAATGAATTTATCTCTCGTACCTCGTAAAAGCGCGTTAATAAAGCCACATTGGGGTCAGTCTAGTGCGTAGCGAAGCAACGAGAGGAGTATGCACTTTGAATCTCTCTTTCTCTCTTTTTTTTTTCTTTTTTTTTTTCTTTCTTCTTTTTCACTCCCTTTATCTCACTAGGCTGCTTTACCTCTTCTATCTATTGAAAAATCGACTTGAGAATATTTTCAAAAGAATCATTCTTGCGTGGCCCGCGTCCCGCGTAGCCGTTTAAACTACTGGTGGGTGGGGTATACAAACCTACTATAAAAATTCTCGAATCGCTAATTTGGCCCGCCTGGTGCAACACACGACTACATTTTCTCGTTCTCTCTGTGTTGTCTTTGGTGACAAAATTAAAAATTTTTATTTCCTCCGGTCTGCTCTATTTTCGTGGAACGACCAATACGAAATTTCAATTATTTTTCTTAGGAAGAATAAAAGAGAGGAAAGAAAAGAAAAAAGAAAAAAAGAAAATATAAAAATGATGTTGAAGGAAGTGGTATCTAGGTTATATTGGTAGGTTGGTATTGTCGTTATTAGAGAGAACCCATAGACTATTACTTTTTCTTCAAATGCGTCCGCATTTTGCATAGAAATTTTATAAAAGCACAAATATTAACCCGTAAGTAAGAAACATTTAATCCGACTGGTTTAAAAACGGAAAAGAAAAAACACCAGCAGCAGTAGTAGTAGCAGTAGTAGTAGTAGCAGTAATAACAATAGCTGTAGCAGCAGCAACTGTGTGTAGTCGTGCATATCGATCGTACTTTCTTTCCTCGTCGAATAATTCTCCTCTCCATTGCCATAATCAAATATAAAGCTGGATGTCCGCAAACAAGAATCTCGCACGCGAGAGTCGTACAAGTTACGGTAACCTTGACTCGATTATCGAATCTGTTATCACGATCGTATTTGCCGTGTAAGCAGAAAGAGAGAGAGAGAGAGAGAGAGAAGCCCCGTTCTCGTTTACGGCGGACAAGTCATCGAGTCGCAGGGTAAACTCGAGAGAGCCATGGAAGCCAGCGACTAATTTTCTGGCGATAACGCGATTAAATGCCTTTCGATAGGGCGACGATAAATAATAAGGCCGGGGGACACGCGAGCGAATACATTATTCGCGATTATTGCGAAAGAGGCTTGCGCGAGAATTTTACATATTTTAGTTAAAACTATAACGAGTACATTGAATCATTATTTTTTCCATAATACAATAATTTCCCCTTTTAACAAGGAATAAAAATTAATGTGACAGTTAACGTTAACGATATACGATGAATTTAAATCAAATGAAAAAAATCGCAAACAAAATAATTTATCACACGGTTCCACCATATCCAATGAAATCATGTATTAAAAGAAATAAAATTGAAACAGTAAGTTGAATTTGGGAAAAAAATGTAATCATCATTTTATTTCTTTTCTTCGGTGATCTAAAAGCAAGCATTTCTTTTCTCTCTTCGATCTCATTCTTCTTCACTGTCCAACAAACACGCTCGCCTTTTCGTTGTTGGCGCGAGAGCGAATCGTTTCCGTGCCATCTCCCAGACCGACTCCTTTTGCTCATGTCAGATACATGTCGTTTCCGTTTTCCGCTTCTACTTATTCTCACTGTGCGTGGGGCCACGCGAAGATGTCTTCTACTACCTACTACTACTATCTACTATTACTACTCACTAATACTACTATTGGTGCTGCTAGTGCTTCTATGTTTAGCTAGCACGCGGTCACGAACGTGGCTCAATTAGAGATACGACCGAATCTTCTCCCTGACGAAGACTTTATCGAATTTCCGTTCTCCGGCTTTTCGAACCACCCCCTTTTCTCTCTCTCTCTCTCTCTCTCTCTATCTTTCTCTGTTTCTCTATCCTTGTACTCACTCGAGACCGAAAACCGGAGCAGAATGAAACTCCCAGTGGTGAACGCGTTCCGACCTGTCCGTGGAATAGGAATAATAGGAATTAGCGAAGACACCGTTTGTTTCGTTAGAGCTTACTCGGAAAGTGGACCGAAATATTTTCCTCGCGTTCTTTCCTATTATTTTTGTAGCCATTGTACGTGCCGATTACCGTCGAATTTTTTTCCAATAATGAAACAATTTGTATCGATGCGATTTCCTTTCAAAGTCAAAACGAAATATTAACATTTTTCTTTTACTTTTTTTTTTTTTTATTATTTCAATTTCCAATACTAATATTATTTTGTATTCATTTCTTATTAAAGCACACGTTGTTTATTAGAAGAAGGAATTATGAAAGTTTTTAAACTTAATTTGTTAAATCTAAAGTATTATTAAATCATCGAGTAAATGCACGTTGATCTAAATAATAAAATGAATTTGACGATGTTCAAAGTTAATTCAGTTTTTTAGTTTTCACAAATCGTAGATACTTATCTTTCTCACAACGTTAGCACGAAAGCTTGTGGTTAAAGGTATCCGAAGCAAAAGCGTTCGTCTTTTTGTTCGAATTACGTTGACCGTCGAAAATTACAGCGCGCGAGCGCCGTCATTTAACGTATACCGAATTAGATAGTTTCCTAAACGAAAGCGCATCGTGAAACACGGTTTAGCCACAAATAAACACCGGATTTTGGTGCAACCAGCGAATAATACCAACAAACGTACAATACACGAACGATAGATAATCTCTTTCCCTTTCTATCCAGTACATGTATCCAAGCGTATCTCTTTACAAATATATATTCATATATATATAGTCTATTTTAGAGAGTAGAAAAATATACGAGTCACACAAAAGCCAACGCAATTAAATCCATTTTTTGATATTTTCTAATTTTTGTAAATTTTAATATAGTAAATAATATATCATTTTTAGTTATTTAAAGGATTTACTTGTTGCTTCGTTGTTTCTATTTTTATCAGCTACCAAAAGATGAAAGTCTTAAGATCTTTAAAAAATTCCTATTGTCTCAATAAATAATTATATTTTTATTTGCACATTCTTTGCATTGCTTGTTTTGTTCCAGAGCCTGTCGTTTGAAAAAAATCTTACAAACCAATGTTTTGTAAAACGACTTCCGAACGACTCATATATGTTCAATTTTTCTCAAATCCCTTAGCAACGAATTCGTCACTTTTTCGGACAATCTATGGGATAACATTATTACCGTGTTATGCAGAACAAAAGATTACTTTTCCGTTCGTTACACACGTTACGCTTTATTATTTCCCTTTAATTAATGTAATCTCATAAATATAGTTGAGTGTGATAGCTATCAATAGGCACACGATCGTACTCCGTCGTTAATCGTAGATCAATCTATAAAATTTTATGGTTAGTGCTCTCGCGTTGATTTCTTCGTTATATGTTGAATGAAAATTCCCAAAAGGGCCATAGTTTTAACAAAAGACAATGATATCGCGCGATGATCGCGCGACTGGATAGTTTGGGATTCTCTCTGTGGAATACCGCGAATCTTTCGACTTTCGGAAGAAGAGACGCGTAAAATCCTCTAATGGCCGATGATTATCTCTTAATGCGATTTTGGCGTCGATACCACGTGTACCACCATGTTCCTCTTTACCGATCTTTAAAAAAGAATGGAAGATATCGATAGAAAGACTTTTTAGATGAAATATTCAAAATTAAGGAAGGTATAAGTAACGTCATATTGAAGTTGAAAATAAATGGTGAACGATCATAGAAGGAAAGAAAGATAAAGAAACCGACAAAGAGATAAAGAAGAAAGAAAAAGAGGTAAAAGGTAGGAAGAGTTTATTCACTAACGCATTCTAAAGCAATATCTCCGAAGTGTCAAAGAAAATAGCTTCGAAAGATTGGAGATCGTTCCGTTATCTTCCAAGACAGCTCGTCTTTCTCGTCAACGAGAAATCGTCTGACATAACAAAGCGGGATAAGTATCCCACGGGATACGCCGGCCAAGGGACGTCCTTGTCACTTCCCGAGTTCTCACGGACGAGGAAATAAATTCGTGTCAAGACAAATAAGCACGCTCGACGCCTTTTCTTCCTACTACTTCTATCGTTCTCTTTTTCTTTTTCCCCCTTCGCATTCTCACTCATTTCGCAGCCGTTTGTGTCCAGCCGCCTATCGTTCTCAATCTCTCTTTAGATCTCATCTTTTCTTTCTYTCTCTTTTTCTTTCTCTTTCTCTCTATCTCATTCTATCACTCTCTTCGTTTCATCTACTTTTTCCTAGAACTTTCCTTATCCCAGGAGAAAGGAACAACGTCGTTGTGGTTTGCCATCACGGCATGAGACGTTCACGGACATCCCTACTTCTACTTCTTTCGCGTCACTGGAACCGTTCTCAAACTATCTCTTTTCTAGTCTCTTCTTTATCTCTCATTTCTCTTTCAAGAAGACAGATAGACGGAGAGACGTACGGATACATTCACGTACACCCACGGGCGCTCGGTAATGCGAGCTAAGCGATTCGTACGCCTGAGTTTTTCCTTATTCCTCGAGCGTACGTTTTTTGCATTCACCACCCACCAGCCTCTTTTTCTTTTCATGCCGTTCTCCTTTCTCTAAATTTCCCGCTCCACTTTACCACTCGCCAATATTTGCTCCCACCTTAGGACTTATCGGGAGGTAGGATGCAGGGACTCTGCGGAGCCAGCCCGCAGCAGTAGCAACAGCAGACAGAAGGTCGGGGAAGCCAGCAGCCCGTTGGGTATTGGCTCTCCGAATGGTAAAGTCAGTGTTCTCCTCGAACACGCTGCCGAGCTAAGTTAGTCTGATTTGTGCAAACTCGACTCTTCCCTTTTCCTTCCTCTTCTCTCTCTTCCTCTCTCTCTCTCTCTCTCTCTCTTTCTATTTCCTCGTCGTACCCTTCTAGCACCCTACTACGCCGTCTTCTCTGTTTCTGACTTCTACTCCTCAAGCAACCATCCCATCCCCCTACCATTTCTCTCCTTTCTTCCACCATTCCACTCTATCCTCTTTCTCCTCTAGCTCCTACCTATAACCCGAGTACTCGGCACGGATTTCACATTCATCGACTTACGGTTAATTACGGTATTGGCCCCGAGACGCTGACGACCCCGACTTCCCACTCCTGATTCTACCCACTAGCTAGATATTACTCGCGTCTTCTCTCTCTCTCTCCCTTTCTCTTTCGCTTTCGCTCTCACTCCCTTACCATGTCCTTGTACACCGCACTATCATGATCTGTCGTTCGATTAAAGGGGCTGCATTCTAACTTCGCTCGCGCTAATTACGCTATAAATGCCTTCTCCCCAAGTGAGTTACCGTCTACCTATTTCTCTACCCACCGACCTTTCTAACGTTTAACTACAAAAATAAAGCTGTGCCACTTTTTGTTAGATTAAATAGAAGAAGACTCTTTGTCTTAATCGATTATCAAAATAACTAGGAAAAGGGTGAATTTAGAAGGACGCGTAATTTGGTTATTATATATAAGAAGAAACATTTTTGATTTTCATTATGTTCCTTCTTTATTCTTTCGAACTTAATACAGATAGATGGATTCCTTTCTTCGTAAGATAGATTCTCGAACGTTCGCTATTATCCGCAGAAGCTTCATTTAATTTTACGCGAGCTCCGTCGTCTTCTTCTCTAGAAGGTACTATAAGATGCTTCCGGGATGTTAAGTTCTTTCGACATCTTATTACTTTACTCTTTACGACGGTATTTCTCTTCTTCCCTTCTTCTAGTCTTCCAACTATCCTATCTTTTATTCGTCTCATCCTCTTCGCGTTTAAAGCGCGTATACGAAGTGCACTCGGTTACGTTCGAGAGGCAGTTCCGACCGTTTCTTCAAACTTCAATTTGATCTGCTCGATCGGTCTCTCTCTTATACGGATAATACTTTCCTCCTACTTCTTCTGAAACTGGATGGCTAGCTAGTCAGGCAGCCAGCTACCTACATACCTTCCTACCTACCTACCTACCTACCTACCTACCTACCTACCTACCTACCCACCTAGCAAAATATCCTTTTCGGAACGGAACGTTCGAAACGTCTGCTGAGTAAGATGGAACGTCGGGCTGCGATTTTTCTCGAACGAGCCTCGCAATCTAATCGCGTTCTTTCGATCGCTACCGTCATCTCAACTACCTACATTCTTTCTCTATTTTTATTCTTCCTATATTTCGTACTAACGATGGTAAGAAGGAGAAAGAAAAATATCTTTCTGTGGTAACACGAGGAAAAAGAATAAGAATAAGAATAAGAAGAAGAAGAAGTGGTTACGTGTCCTTGGAGTATTCCAATCGTTTTAAGGAATTCGAGCAAACGTTGCTCTGCCGGTGTTTCAACGTTGGAACGAAAAGCGGCTAAAATCACGACGATAAGATAAGACCGGTGGTTTTCCACTTCGGCAACTTCCCACGTAACCGCAATAATCGTCCTACCGGACTACAGAGTCCGGAACTTGTTCCTCCTTTTCGCTTCCTGTTATCACTGCGAAAACAGAAGCTCCCTTTACTCGTATGCGATCGATGAACTTCCACGCGTTTCTAGTCGACGAATAATACGAATTTTGCACTTTCTGTTAGCTTACTATGGACCATAGATAATTCATCTATCTAAACTGTTACTTATTTTTTACACTTTCTCATTAGTTCGTTTTACAAAGAATATTATTTTCTTTTATTCGTGGAAAAATCTAAATCCCATTGCAATGGATCAACGATGCTGTACACTTAAGTTTTACATTCAAGGACACATATTTATTTCTTTACACGTATGCATATGTACAATGTATATATATACCTAGTAAGCTACCTACTAGTTTGTTTGCAGCCAAATGGAAAAATCACGGAGGCAATCTTGCTGATGGCTGGCGGTTGCATGATTTAACGCGAAATCCTAGATCGTTTCTTCCTTACCCTCCCTCAACCTCCTTCTCTTTCCCTTCGCACAGCCACACCGATAGCGGGCGTAGAGCTTGTGCTGGCAAGCAGCGAGGTGTAATGATCTGAGAAATTGTGCCTCGATATGCAATATCGACGTGCGACCAAAGAAATGAACGCCTATGTGCAATGTGTGCGTACACGTTCGTGTTCGTTGCATTTAATACTTTCGTATGAATGTCTTGGTAGATAACTCGTCGACAGTTTAGAAGCATCTATTTTCTCACTTGCTCTTTACATTTATCTCATGGTTATTAAATATTTTTTTTTTTATATTCGGTAAACTTTTTCATGTTTTAAAATTTCCAAGTTGACCAAGATTACATTTGAATAAAATTGAATTTTAACGAAAAGATTTGTCTTAAGATGAAATTATATTTAGTAGATAATATATATAAGGTTTATATCTATCTATACATAATATATTTCACACAGTAATCTCTCTCCTAGTTCCTTTTTCTTCTGTTTTTGCAAAATCGTGCCAAAGAGTGGAATTCTATTGCGATGAAAGCAAAAAAGATGTCTTGAGGTAGAAGGATACTGCATAGTTAAATCCTCAGTAGACAGAGGAACGGCTACGGAGGCCACGAAGAGGAAACGATCGCCATTTCCTGGTGACGTGGAGGAGAATCCTGATGCAATCCTGAAACATTTGGGTTCCAAGCCAGCGTCTAGTCTCCAAATCACGATGTTCCATTTCGGAACATTTTTGATAAAGCTTACGCTATCGTTCTTGAGTCTCTCTCTCTCTCTCTCTCACTTATCCGTAGAAAATAAATTATTAACTCTAGCATTTATGAATTTTTGTGGATTGTTTTATCGTAACAATTTGTAAACGAATCGAACGATCGCCGAACGATATTCGATCGAACACGCTAATGCGTTTACACGTAATGTGGTTTGAGTTGTAGTGCTTGCTTTGTGGAAAAGCGGTTTTATCTCTCCCCGAATAATGGTTATGAAACGTTAATCAGTTGATTACTAACGCTTCGGTGCTCCCTGTTTCATTAGCCAAGTCAAAATAATAATTATGTTATAGGCGGGATAGTAAACTTCGGGGTATAATGTGCTTGTGGGTTAATCCGATGTGCGAGCCAAATAGTCGGTATTTAATACGTTTGTAGAAAAGCAACAAATGGATGAAAGGGGGAGTAAAATTGGATACGATTATGATCCACCCATCTATGATCCACCCGTCTTCTGTAAGTATTACGATATATCTATGTATATATATATATAGGATACTAACTGATCGTACCCTTCCTTCTAACTATAACTCGATATAAATGATCTAACATCTTTCGACATATAATTAATAAAATGTCAGAAGAAAATAAATCAAGTTTATTCTGAGCGATCCCTTTTGTTTGCATCCCTGACGATTAATTTTACTCTAGCTCGAAAAATAATCCCTTGTCATGTTCCGTTTTCCATCTCTCTTGGAATTCAAAGGTATTAAAAATAAAAAAAGATAAAAAATTTTAAATTAATTAGAAAAAAATATACAAATTTATATATACATATATATCGTTCGTTTTTGAAACATACAGATTTCTCTCATTAAGATGCAGAAATCGTATAGATTTTTTTTAACCCTCTGTAGGCCTTTGCTTGTCCTCCCCTTGATATCAAAGCACCGACACGCAAATCCGATAGGCGCGTTTTCAATCGCCACGGCATGAAGTTTGTGGGGATGTTGTTGAACGGAATAAAGGAGAAAGAAGAGAGAGAGAAAAGAGAAAACGAGGGAGAATGCAACGAGCGAGCTAGCCAGTAAGAGAGAGAGAGAGAGGGAGAGGGAGAGAGAGAGAGAAAGAGAGAGGGGAGGAGGAGAGAAGAGAGAAACGAGAGAGAAAGAGAAGGAGAGAGTACAGTGAAAATAAATTATGCACGCACTTCTCGTCCGAATGCACACGACTGGTTGCTCGGTGCTTTCCACGGGAAACGGCTTAACTGAGGGGAAAGAGTGGAAGCATCGAGAAAGGGAAAGAGGAAGGGATAGGGGGATGCAATGGGCAGTAAAACCGGAGGAAGAGGAAAGAGAGAGAAATAGAAAGAGAAAGAGAAATAGAAAGAGACAGAAAGAGAGAGAGAGAGAGAGAGAAAGGGAGGGGAAGGAAAAGGGAAAGAGGAGACCGTTTGCAGAAGGGGTTGGATCGGGGCATGGGGCGAGTCGTACAGCGGTGGCAGAGCATTGCAGGAAACTGAAACGTGGCCAAATCGAAATTAACTCGCGCGTAACAAAGCCGCGACTGAAATATTAATTATCTGAAAATTAGTTGGATATGGGTCACAGACGATGAATTATATGGCTTATACTCATGCGAACGTGTATATCTATTCTAAATGCGTTATGACAGAATATATCTAGATCGTTCTTCAACTCTTAACTATCTATCGCGTTAAATCTTTCTTTGAACAACTTTAGAATTGTTCATTTTTATTTAAACGCGACAATGTTTTCTCCCAAATGTATTCTGATATTCCACGTATATATCCCGTGTTGCAGTTGAAACACGATAGAAGAATGCATTTTTGTTCTTTTTCCTTTCTCCTCACTTGTTTTTATTTTTCTCTTGCTTTTCCGTTTCCTCGTTTTCTTTGGAGTACCGTAGCATTTACTTTGACAACGATTCGGTCACCACTACCCACACCACCGGTGTTACCGATACAAACTTTCTCCGAGCAGAGACATTTGCAACAGGGCGTTCCTCGTGAATGCAGGGTGTTGTCTGCTTGTCCGGTAACTTCATCAAAGTCGTTCACAGGTACATAGCTGTACGCGAATACGTATGTATATATCTCTTTACTTCTCTTTCTCTTTCTTTTTTTCTTTCTTCTTCCTTCTCAATTTTTCCCTGTATCTTTTTCTTTCTCTCTTACAGTCAGTCGACGATTCAATCTGCCAGACGAGATTCCCCGTGCGGAAGAAAAATACAGTTGTCCCGGTGAATTACGATTTTTGTTTTCGCTCAACGACGTCGTTTTGTGTCCTCTCTCCTTTCTCTTTCTCTCTCACTCTCTTTATATGTTTCTCGTTTATCGTTTCGTATCAACTTTTTCATGCGTGCATTTTCGATATACTTTTTCTCTCTTGGATTATTTTCGTTCGACACGAACTCGACAATACTACTTCATTCTTTTTCTGTCTAAGCCGGAAGTAATTTCACATTTTCACTCTCGATTACATTTCAATTGGGATTCAGTACGACTAATTTCGATCTTTATATCTCATTGTTTAACGATAATAATACGGTCAGTTCGTTTGGATTCTCGTTTGCTTGACTTTGCAATAACTACTACTACTACTACTACTCTCTGATTTGACCGTAGTTGATATTGAATTTGTACGAACGTAGAATTATGATGGTAGTGACTATACCATCCCACCTGATTCGACTACATGTGTCGCAAAATAAATGTTTCACTTTCTCTATTGAAATGCGTTGTGTTGCTTTGGGGTTTGTTTAATATCAGTATGCGTTGAATATGCGTACTTCCAAAGGGCAAACGGGTTCAACGATATCAGGGTCGAGGAATGAAGAGAAAAGGGTTGAGAATTATATATATATATATATATATATATATATATATATATATAT